>BPLR01005519.1:0-47144 GCA_021605095.1 Caerostris extrusa | reverse complement strand
GGTAGGATATTGTTTTAATAAGTTATACTTATGGTTTATTATATTTATTCTTTTTCAAGTATGCATATATTTAATCAATAATGGAACTTACCGAAATGACCAAAATTTTATAGCCTTTTACCAAAATATTATGGGATGTTAAATTCAGATAACTTTCATAAACATGTATGATCTTTAGGCGACACTAACTGAAAACTCTAATTTGCTGGCAATTTGAAAGCCATACAGTGCACGTGACTCCATATTATCGCTGGGGTCTCAACCAACACATATTTCGTAATGAATTTTCAAACACCCATGTAATTAAAATCACGCAGAAAAATTATGTTTGTTTTGTAGACGATTCTGATAGGAAGTTTGGCGTTGTTTCCAAGGAGATTAATCTGTTTTTGGGTTATAATTTACAGGTCTTCCTACGCACCTTTTTAATGAATGTCATGAAATATACCATAACAACATCTTGTTTCAAGTTGAATGCGTATTATATCGCCATTAGAGCATAAAATATTTATAAATAAATACTTCATCATTTAATATATACCTCTTTTACTTTTCCATCATCTCATTTTTTTGTGAAAATTAAAAATTCATAAATTGTCATTAATTTCTTTTAAATGTAAAACCTTATGTATACATATTTTACACATAAATGTATACATATTTTTTTTTTATTATCCAGTAGTTAGTTGATACATTTTTTAAAAACTATTGTTATAAAACAATAATACTGTTCTAAAATAACTGCCGCAAAATATTTATGTAGTTATAAAATAAGTCGTAAAGCATTAATATTGTTAGAAAAATAAATTGTAGCAAAGGATTGATATTGATATAAAAATAAATTGTAACAAAGCATTGATATTGATAACAAAGTATTGATATTGATATAAAAAAATTCACATTAAAAATTCTTATAAAATAAATATAACAATGTATTACAATGTTATAAAAAAAATAAATTGTAACAAAAAGCATTGATATAAAAATAAATAAACAATATTGGATATTGATATAAAATTTTAAATTTAAATTATGCAAACGAATGTAGAATATTGCTTTGAATAAAATAAATTTACCATATTTATTTAAAATAACTATTGTAATTTTAAACTCTATTATTATTGAAAAAAGTAATTGATATTGTTCTAAAATAATTGCAACAAAACATTTACATTGTTATAAAAAATTGTAACAAAGCATTGATATTGTTATAAAAATATTGAATTGATATAAAATTCATATTAAAAAGTTCTTTGAATAAAAATAAATTGAATAATGTACATTGTTATAAAATTTTAATATTTAAATTACAAACAATGTAGAATACTGTTTTAACAAAGCATTGATATTGATAACAAAGTATTGAATATTGATAAATCAATTGTAACAACACGTTTAGGTTGTTATAAAAATAAATTGTAACAAAGCATTCGTATTGAAAAAATTCTTCAATATTGATATAAAAATAAATTGTAACGATTTCAATATTTAAAAAATACGAATAATGTAACAATATTTTTGAATAAAAATTAAATTGTATATCAGTTTATTTAATTAACTATTGTAATTTTAAAAATATTGTTAACAACAATGGCAAAAAATAAATTGTAACAAAGCCTTTTATTGAAAAAATGGGATGTTTAAATAAAAATAAATTGTAACAAAGTGAATGATCTTTAACGGCACTAACTGAATAAAAAAATAAATTGCTTACAATTTGAAAGCCATAAATTGCACGTGACTTCATATTATCGCCAGTCTCAGCCAACAAATATTTATTGAATTTTCAAACACACATAATTAAAATCACGGCAGAAAATTAATGTTTATTTTTAAGTGAGACGATTTTGATAGGAAGTTTATTGGTTTCCAAGGTGATTAATCTGTTTTGGGTTATAAAATTAAGGTCTTCCTACGCACTTTTTATGAATGTCATGAATATACCATAACAACATCTTGTTCACATTGGATAAGAACACTTTCTCATCAAGTTGAATTGTAAATTGTAACAATGCATTGATTAAAGCATGTAAAATAAATTATAAAAAGTGCTTGATCATTAATATAAGGTATCTTTTTACTTTTCTCATCTCATTTTTTTGTGAAAATAAATTGTAATCAATTTCTTTTAAATGTAAAAAATTATGCATAAAATTGATATATTTTTTTTTTATTATCAATGCAGTTAATATTGATATAAATTTTTAAAAACTATTGATATTGAAACAATAATACTGTTTTGAAAAAAATGCCAAAAATAAATGTAACAAAAATTGATATTGATAAAAAGTATTGATATTGATATAAAATAAATTGTAACAATGCATTGATATTGATATAAAAATAAATTGTAACAATGCATTGATATTGATAAAAAATTGATATTGATATAAAATAAATTGTAACAAAGCATTGATATTGATAACAAAGCATTCACATTGAAAAAAATTCTTCAATAATGATATTGATAAATAAAGTATTGATATTGTTATAAAAAAATAAATTGTAACAATGCATTGATATAAAAAATAAATAAACAATATATTGACATTGATATAAAATAAATTGTAAAAAGCATTGAATTGATAAACAAAGTAGAATATTGTTTTAAAAATAAATTAAAATTTATTTTTATTAACTATAAATTTTAAACTCTATTATTATAACAAAAAATAATACTGATATAAAATAAATTGTAACAAAACATTTACATTGATATAAAAAATAATATTGAAAAAATTGAATTGTAACAAAGCATTGATATTGATATAAAAATAAATTGTAACAAAGGATTCATAATAAAGTTCTTTAATAATCAAATATAGGAATATAAAACATTGTTGTAAAATTTTTATATATTAAATTGTAAACAATTGATATAAAAATAAATTGTAACAAAGCATTGAATTGACAAAAACAATTGATATTGATCTAAATCAACTGCAACAACACGTTTAGGTTGTTATAAAAATATAAATTGTAACAAAGCATTGATATTGATAAAAATTCTTCAATACTATAAAACAATGTAATACATTGTTGAACGATTTCAATATTTAAATTACGAATAATGTAGAATATTTTAATACGTTAAACATATCAGTTTTTATTTAATTAACTATTGTATTTTAAAAAAATTGTTAACAACAATGGCAAAAACTTTATAGCCTTTTACCAAAAAAATGGGATGTTTAACAAACGATTGACTTTAATAAAAAATGATCTTTAAATGGCGGCACTAACTGAAAACACTAATCCCGCTTACAATTTGAAAATAATACAGTGCACGTGACTTCATATAATCGCCAGTCTAACAAAGCACATATTTAACAAAGTATTGAATTTTCAAACACATAATTAAAATCAAGCAGAAAATTAATGTTTTATTTTAACAAAGATTGTTTGATAGGAAGTTTATCGTGGTTTCAAGGTGATTAATCTGATTTGGGTTATAATTTTACTGGTCTTCCTACGCACTTTTTTATGAATGTCATGAATATAAAAATAAATTTGTAACACATGGGATAAGAACACTTTCTCAAAAGTATTGAATGTAGTATTATAAATCGCAAAGCATTAATAAAATGTAACAAAGTATTGATATTTATAAATAAGTGCTAACAATCATTAATATAAAAATAAATTTTAACTTTTCTCATCTCATTTTTGTATAAAATTAAAATTCAAACTTGATATTGATAACAATTTCTTTTAAATGTAAAAAATTGTATGCATAAAATATTGTAACAAAGCATTTTTTTATTATCAGTAGTTAAGTATTGATACATTTTTTAAAAACTATTGTTATAAAACAATAATACTGTTCTAAAATAACTGCCGCAAAATATTTATATAGTTGATATAAATAAGTCGTAAAAAAATATTGCTAGAAAAATAAATTGTAGCAAAGGATTGATATTGATAACAATGCATTGATATTGATATAAAAATAAATTGTAACAAATCATTGATATTGATAACAATGCATTGATATTGATATAAAAATAAATTGTAACAAATCATTGATATTGATAACAATGCATTGATATTGATATAAAAATAAATTGTAACAAAGCATTGATATTGATAACAAAGTATTCATATTGATTAAAAATTCTTCTATAATCCAATATAACAATGTAATTCAATGTTATAAAAAAAATAAACAATATAATACATTGCTATAGCAACAATAAACAATATAATACATTGCTGTAACTATTTTAAAATTTAAATTGCAAACAATGATATAAAATTTTAATTGTAACATTTATCATTTTATTTTATTGATATTGTAATTTTAAACTCTATTATTACGAAAAAAAATACTGTTCTAAAATATTGCAACAAAACATTTACATTGTATAAAAATGGTTGTAACAAAGCATTGATATTGTTATAAAAATAAATTGTAACAAAGGATTCATAATAAAAAGTTCTTTAATAATCAAATATATAGGAATATAGTACATTGTTGTAAAATTTTAATTTAAATTACAAACAATGTAGAATATGTTTTTAATACATTAAACTTAAAGTACCGTTCTAAATCAGCTGCAACAACACGTTTAGGTTGTTATAAAAATAAATTGTAACAAAGCATTTCTAATAAAAATTCTTCAATACTATATAACAATGTTGATACATTGTTAAATGATTTCAATATTTAAATTACGAATAATGTAGAATATTTTTAATACGTTAAACCTGTAGCGACACCTATTGATGGATGGAATACAAATTGAACGACTTCTACTTTCACTGTTAAAAGGGAATTTTCCCGCTAAGAATGAAAACAGAACGTAGTTGGTATTACGTAAGATGAAGATAAGGCAATGCCATCATCACACCTTTTGGACTTTAAAAATGCAATTCAATGTGATGAGTTTTGGTAAAAAATTGATATTTCATGGTTCTTTTATGGTCTAGACTTTGTGTTTCCATACTTAGATGATGTAAATCGCCTCTTCTTGCGAGGAAGAACATCGTTCACATCTTAAAATAGTTTTCCAGCGTTTAGATAAATATGGTCTACGGATTAATATTAGCAAATCAGTTTTGGGAGTACCTGTAATAGATTTTTTAGGCTATCAAATATCTGCGGAAGGCTCACAACCTCAACCTCAAAAATCAAAGCTATCATAGAATATCCATTGCCAGAAACTATGCACAATTACGTTCCTTCTTAGGAATGATCAATTTTATCGTAATTATATAAATAATGCCGCAAAAACTCAAGCCCCTCTACATGAACTTTTGAAAGGATCTACAAAAAAAAAAATATCGACGCAAAATACCATGGACCGATGAAACTAGACAAAGTTTTGAAAAATGCAAACAAGATGTTGCTCAAATAGCGTTAATGGCATATCCCAACTCAGATTACCCTCTGGCACTTCTCACAGATGCATCTGATTGGGCTATTGGATCAGTTATTCAACAAAAAGAACCAAATGGATGGAAGCCAATTGCATTTTTTCTAAAAAACTTAATGATGCTCAGAAAAATTACAGCGTTTACGACCGTGAACTTTTGGGTATATATTTATCCATTAAACATTTTAAGCATTTACTTGAAGGTCGAGATTTCGATATTTATACTGATCATAAGCCGTTAATATTTGCTTTTAAGCAAAACAATGATAAAGCCTCCCCCAGACAACTAAGACACCTACAATATATCTCACAATTCTCTACTAACCTATACCATATCAGTGGTCGAAACAATGTGGTAGCAGACAGACTGTCTAGAATTGAGGACATCGATTCACCTATTGTCGATTATGACTTGATAGCAGATGCACAAATTAATGATGATGAACTGCAACAATTGAAATTACATTCCAAATCATTACATTTTAAAGAACACCAATTGCCATCAGGAAAGCTCTTGTATTGTGATACCTCTACTTCCAGTATCAGACCATTCATACCAAAAAATTTTCGAATGACAATATTTAATACAATTCACAGTTTAGCTCATTCTGGAATTCGAACTACTGTAAAAGAAATAACTAAAAGATTCATTTGGCCAAATATGAAAAAAGATGTTAAACAGTGGACTCAAACTTGCATCAACTGTCAGAAAAATAAAATAACTAAACATACAAAATCAGAATATTCACAATTTCAAGCACCAGATGAGAGATTTAGTGTCGTTCATATAGATTTAATTGGACCTTATTCACCTTCTAATGGATACACATACTGCTTGACGTGTATTGATCGGTTTACCTCTTGGATGGAAGTGGTACCGTTATCAAATATCACTGCAGAAAGTATAGCAAAAGCTTTTATGAGCATTGGATTACCCGATTTGGTGTACCTACTTGTGTTATTACTGACAGAGGCACTCAATTTATTTCAGAACTATTTCGAAGTTTAGCTGCGCTATGTGGTGTTAAAGTAAACCATACGTCTTCTTACCATCCTCAGAGTAATGGAAAAGTTGAACGTCTTCACCGTACCTTGAAAACAGCTATTAGATGTCATAACAACGTTCGTTGGACGGACACATTACCAACGGTTCTTATGGGTTTGCGAGCTGCTCTACATGAGGACTGTAAGTATACAATAGCTGAAATGGTTTATGGCAAAACTATTAAATTACCAGGCGAATTCTTTGAAGAATCCAGATTGCCAATATCTGATGATAATTTCGTAAGCAATCTCCGAAAACAGATGGCCGACTTAAAACCATACCAATCCAAAAACAAATGTAAACAAAAGATCTTCATTCCAAAAGATTTGTACACATGCTCACATGTGTTTCTGCGAATTGACAGAGTTAAAAAACCTTTAGAACCCCCATATGAAGGACCCTATTTGGTATTGCAAAGATCCCCGAAAAACTTTCTTCTATCAATTAAAAATAAACAAGTTAATATTTCCGTGGATAGATTAAAACCGGCATATGTGTTACAACCTAATGAACTTCTGAATCCAACGTCATCAAATGATCATACATCTGTGCCGAGTGAGCAAACATTTATACCAAGTCAGCAAGTTGCACAACCAAACACAACAACACGTTGTGGAAGACAAGTAAAACTTCCTGTTCGTTTCAATGACATTATTGACTTTTCTTCAAAATTATAATTCGTCCATGTCCATTTTAAAAATTAACTTGATTTATTGTATGTAAATGTTTATATGTAATTGTATTTGTAATTATTTTGTGCAATTTAAATTTGTATCAATGTGTATTTGTTCGCTATTATTTGTATAGATATATTAATTCTTCTACCATTTTCAAAGTAACGTAACTTTGTTACTGGTAGGGGAGTGATGTAGCGACACCTATTGATGGAAAATGGAATACAAATTGAACGACTTCTACTTTCACTGTTAAAAAAGGGAATTTTCCCGCTAGAATGAAAACAGAACGTAGTTGGCGTTAGAAATTAAATAAAAGATGTTGTAAATGTGAAAATTGATTATCGTCTTTTATTTTGCCGTCTGGATTTTAATAACACTACGCAACCTTTCAAATCCGCCACAAACCACTTTTTACATTGTTAAATTATCAAAAATTTAGTAATATAAATTTAATATGTGTACGTGAATGACCTTTAGTAACACATAATTTTTTCACCAAACTTTGAGCCGACGACTTTTTTTGAATGACCGGTTGAATGTTTATTTTCGTTTTTGATAGGAAGTTTGGCGTTATTTCCAAGGTGATTAATCTGTTTTGGGTTATAATTTACAGGTCTTCCTACGCACTTTTTTATGAATGTCATGAAATATACCATAACAACATCTTGTTCACGTGGGATAAGAACACTTTCTCAGCAAGTTGAATGTAGTATTATATCGCCATGTTTCAAAATATTTATAAATAAGTACTTCATCATTAATATAAGGCCTCTTTTTACTTTTCTCATCTCATTTTTGTGAAAATTAAAATTCATACTTTCATAATTTATTTTAAATGTAAAACCTTATACATAAAATGTACACACATTTTTTTATTATCCAGTAGTTAAGTATTGATATTTTTTAAAAACTATTGTTATAAAACAATAATACAGTTTAAAATAACTGCAATACAACGTTTGTATTGTTATAAAAACAAATTGTAAGCAAGTATTGATATTATTAAAAAATAAATTTAAAAAAGGATTCATAATATAAATACTTCAATAATCCAATATAACATTGTTACACTGGATTATTGAACAATAACAATAAGAACATAACATTGTTGTTATTATTGTTACAATTTATTCTTATTTCAATATCAATGCATTGTTACAACTTAATTTTATAACAATATAAATGTTTTGTTGCAGGTATTTTAGAATATTATTATTATTGTTTTACAACAATAAAAAGTTTTTTGTTGTAAACAATATCGGTATCAATATATTTTAATTTTAATTTTTAAAAATAAATTGTAACAAAGCATTCATACTAAAAGTTCTTCAATAATCCAATATAACAATTAAATACATTGTTAATAATAATTAATAATTTAAATATTAAAGTCGTATAACAATTTAATACATTGTTATACGATTTTAATATTTAAATTATAAATAATATTAGTTAATACAGTTAAAATTATCGTTAATCGATAATTTAATACGTTAAAATTATCATTTTTATTTAAAAACTGCTACAAAACAATAAAACTATTAGAAAATAACTGCAACGAAACATTTATTGCTTTGTTATTTTAAACATTTAACAAAGCATTGTTATTGTTAAAATTATAAAAAATTGTTAAAAAACAAAGCATTGTTAAAATTATAAAATTAAAAGCATATAAAAATAAATTATAACAAAGCATTCATATAAAAAATCTTCAATAATCCAATACAACAATGTAATAAATTGTTATGTGATTGTAACATTAAAAAAAAAAATTACAATATTATACAAACAATGTGAAATATTGTTTTCATACGTTAAACTTATCATTTTATTGAATTAAAAATAATATCTGGAATTGTTTTGAGATATTTTTCTGACCAATATTTATATATATATATATATATATAATTATATTTAGTAACAATTTAAAATCGGTTAACTATAGATAGTCACACTAATTTATGGCTTTATATAAATAGAATAAGTGGGATTTTAGAAATTTTCTTCAATTTCGAGAATATACTTTTAAAATTTCTTAAAATGATAGTAATTAAATACAACTTAAAAATAATTATTTTGCTATCAGACCCCAGAGGAAGTAATATTGCATTGAAATATAAATTATTATATTACATTATATTACAATGTTTTTACTTTCTTTTTCATTTAAAACAAACATCTTTGTAACTATTTTGCTCGCTGATAATAATATAAATCATAAAATATATTCAATTTTATTCAAAAGAACCAGACAGCGTAAATATTTTAACGTTTATTTTTGTAAATATTGAACAAAAATATTATTGATAATCTTGAACAAATCTGAAATTCATTTTCTATTTAATTTTATGTTCTATCATAGAATTCTAATAAACTTCAAGAAAAAAAAAAATTACAAAAACTATATTAAAATAAGAATTTCATCTAAATAAAGAAAAAAATCCCGTATTTTCTTTTTTTAAAAATTTAAGTATTTGTTTGAGTCAAAGTGAATAAATAAAGTTTGGGTTTTAAATTCTCCTGAAAACGTTAAAAATAATTTAATTAATTTTTTTAAATCTGTTAAAGTAATATTTTCTAAAAAATCCTTCAATAATTCAACAAAATAATTCTGATATGTTAGTGATCACAATAATTTAATCATTTATTTATAAACATTTATATTTATGTAACGTTGAAATGCATACAATAAATGGAACTAAAAATCCCCTCCAGTTGCCATGACAACGATTACGTAAATCAAACTCTCTAAATTAATGAAAAATACAGTGTAAAAAATACATAAATTCTTTCATACATTATTTATCACAAGTGTCTAACTACCACTTATCAGCTTATTATTATTATGATATTATGTATATTTATTATTTATTTAATTAGTTCTTTTTTTTCGCTGAGTTTCTGCTGTTGTATAATATATAAAATGCAAAATATAATAATAATAATAACAAATAAATAAATAAAATCTTTTTTTTTATATAGATTATTCCTGCTAAGGTTAAAAAGCTGATTTAAAGAGCTGTACATTAACATTCATAAGTAAAATTGATTCCAAATGACAACCATGTTAACATATTGTTTATTCACCATTATAACGGCGTATATGACATCAAAGATTTAACGTTTTCCAGGTTCTAACAATGGGAGCTTGTTACACTCACTCACATTTTGCCAACAAGAATACTAATACAGAATTTGATTGGCTGAGACTCTCCTGCACTCCTCTTCGTGGCAACTGAAGAACTTTCCTCCCTACGGATTTATCGTGCCAATCCTAAGCGTAGTCACGTCAATCAAGCTGCCTTAGTCTATAAACCTAATGCACTATCTGCCAGGCTTTTTCACCTTTTTTATAGGTATTTTCATATTTATCCCCTACATACAAGCAGAAAAAGTGCAAATTTTGAAATTTAAGGAATAAGCAAGAATTTATAAAAAATTAATTCTATTTACAGTCTGAAATATTAAATTCTAAGGCCAGCTAATAAATTTTTGTGATTCAAGTGCCTTTCTATTCATATGTTTTCTATAATATTCCATGCCATTCATAATTCCATGTCATTTAATCAGATAACTAAATTGTTTAAAAATTGAATATAAGCTGCTAATTAATCAATTGATGATGTAATAAATCAATTGATGATGTAAAATGCATTATATTTTAGTATGTTATATTAGGAACAGTTTCCTTTAGAAAATAAATTAATTTTTTTGTGTGTATTTGCACAACGAAATATTTTTATGTTTTTACTATTTGCGTTTGAAATTATGATAAAAATTCTTACATAAATTAATATTTTATGTTATACTGCACAAAAATATATATTATAGGATACTGTTTATAATATATAAAAATTAATTAAACTACCTTGTAAAAATTATTTAGTTAAAAATATAATAATTTAAATTGTAATTCATCAAGAGCGACACCTGGAGGATGGCTTGTTGGGTTTCCGAATATTGATAACCTGGTTCCAAAACCGGTTTAGTTTTAAAACGACTTAAAAGATCCAATTGGAAGTGAATCAAAAATTGATCAAAACTCCTCTTTGAAACGTATCAAAACAGTATCAAAGATCCAGTTTAAAAGCTAATCAACACCGAATCAAAGTTTCTGTATCTATCTCAAAGATAGTCTCGATAAATCCGTAAGCTGTTATATCTTTTCATTCTTTCATTCGAAGATGAGGTTTCAAAATACTATGTGCTATATTTGTAATATACGTTTCAATTTGTAAGAGCACCCAACTCATGGCCCAATGGTAACGTATGTAATACATGCAAGAGGTTTGAGGTTCAAATTCGGTGATAACGTGCGTTACTGTCCCCTGTATTCAGAAACAAGCCGACTGGATGGCAATTATGATAGTGCGTAAAGCATACTGCATTGAAAGGCAAGCTGTTTGATGTAAGTTTTAATTGTTTTCTAAAGCAAATTCGGGAAGTTAACCTAAAACTCCACACCTCATCACCTGTCAGAGGGTTGTTGTAACATAAATCAGTTGAGCAAAAAATAATACCGATAAACAACAACAAATAAAAAAATGTTTGAAAGATTGCATTTGAATGTAAGGCAATGTTTGATGCAAAGCATTTGAATGTAATGCCGCAAGATCTACTACAAATCTGATGTTATAGTGGTGAATAGCTGCAGATCCCGCAGCCAGACATTGAATAACTATTATTTATGCAAGATTTTATGTTAATATGCACACATACAATTTCGTTATTCTGCAGAAAAAAATACATGCACATATAATCGCGTTCTGCCTCTTATGTGACCTCTGCGACATAAAAATGCAGCGTTTTTACAGTATTTAAAGGGATTTACATTTACTCACAACAAAAAGCTTTCACTCCGCATCGGAAAGGATTTCTGCAAACTTTTAAGCTTCCCAAAAACTCGGAAATAAAAAACGATAAAACTTCTGGATTTCCTTTCCCACTCCTGCGTGTTTTTTTTTATCATCTAAATAACTGCCGCTGCACAAGAGGATGTATTCAGCAGTGTTCCAAAAATTCTTTACTCCCCCCCCCATTCCCCTCTTTCCTGACAAACCGATTCTGAATTGTTTCTTGCTAACGGTTTATAGAAGGGAAACTATTCAATTTAATATTCCCTCTCGCAGAGAGAATTTGGAAAGGAAACATCCATAGTTGTGTGTGTGCTGTACTGTTCCACTCTTTTTTTTATTCCCTTTCATATTGTTTTATCCCTCCCCCTTTCAAAATAATAAAGACATAGTAGAATATTTTTTTAAGAGTAAATATGGCTCGTGTCATTTTTAGTCGGGAATTTTCTGACATTTTATGTATTAAGACAGACATGGCGTTATGGGAATAAATAAAAATCGTAGAAACTGTGATTAGAAAAAGACTATTTCGTATTTATCAAATGTGGGCTTTTGAGGTGGTTAAATATTATAAAATAGGAAAAAAGATTTTTAAATTTATCTTTAGAGTAGTTATTTTATGTTTATTTATATTAGGATAAATCTCTCCTATGCTTTAAAAGTTAGATTAAATCTCGCAAAATTATATTCAAGATAAATAAAAACTCGAAGTAAAGATTATGCTTGGGTCTATTTGTTGAAGGAAACAAGGAGCTAGTGCAAGACATGTTTGGTTTTAGTTTTGAAACAGAAAGAGGAGATTCATTTTTAGCTTGAAAGGTTTTATGATCTCATGATAGTATTTATAAATAAATTTAAAGTCTGGTGT
The DNA here is from genome assembly GCA_021605095.1 of Caerostris extrusa. Classification (NCBI taxonomy): domain Eukaryota; kingdom Metazoa; phylum Arthropoda; class Arachnida; order Araneae; family Araneidae; genus Caerostris; species Caerostris extrusa. The sequence goes on along the minus strand of BPLR01005519.1, from coordinate 34,326 downwards.
TTTTAGATATAGGTTTTCAAATCAAGACATTTCGGTTGAAAAGTCATGCTATCCTTTTGGAATTAGACGTTTTGTTAAGTTTTCCTTTAGTTGATGATTATTAACCAGAAAATGATTTTCTATATTTATAATAAATGTACATGTAAAAATAAATACTAAGTTTATAAATACATTACAACTGAAATTTACTATGATCTGTATTAATTGCAACAATCTAGATGTTTTTACACTTATTACAGCAACACTGAAATAAGGCATTTATCAGTTTTTACGCTGCTAATAAAAATTGACTGAAAATTTCATTTCCAGAAGTTGTGAACATTCTACTTCAAAGCATTCGTTAGAATAGAAACGCTCAAACTGTGATAAATTTTATTTCATATTTAAAAATTGTTTGAAATAATCGTTGTTGTCTATCACGAGCAATTAGTAGCCGTTTCTTCCTTCATGACTCTGTCTCAAATGAACTCCACCGTCATCACTGTTTTTGGTATTTTTGTCCTATAAATCTTGTAATGTGGCGCTGCTTTTAGAAACAAGCAGGCTGAATGGCAAGTATCATAGTGCATATAAAGCGTATCGCATTGCAAGACAAACTCTCTGGTGAAAGTTTTAAGGTTTTTCTGACAGAATTCGGGCAATTACCCTTAAAGACCATACCTCACAACTGTGTTGTGGCAGATATCAATGGAACATAAATCAGAAAATATACATACATAAATCACGTAAAAAAAACTAAAAATTGTGGTAGTGCAATGAAGCAAGTTTTTCTCTGTAATGATCTCTAAATACGAATAATCTACCACAAATCTCACGTTATAGTGAATTAGCATAATCACGCAAATAGCTTCAAATCTAGCAATTTGACATTGAAAAACAATTAATTTATGTATGTTTTCATAATATTATACACACCTAAAATTGCGTTCCCTTTTCTGCAGAAGAATTGTATGCATATATAATCGCGTTCTGCCTTTTATGTGACCTTTGCAACATAAACATGTGGCATTTTCAAGCATTTAAAGGGATTTATATTTGCTTACAACAAAAGCTTTCACTCACATCGGAAGGATTTCTGCAAAATTTTATGCTTTCCAAAACTGGGAAATAAAAAACGATGAAACTTCTGCATTTCCTTTCCCACTCCTGTGTAATTTTTTATCATCTAAATAACTGCAGCCGCACAAAAGCATGTATTCAGCAGTGTTCCAAAAAGTTCTATACTTCCCTGCCCCCCTCCATTCAACTCTTTCCTGACAAACCGATTCTGAATTGTTTTTTACTAACGGTTTACAGAAGGGAGACTATTCAATTTAATATTCCCTCTCGCATGGAGAATTTGGAAAGGAAACATCCATAGTTGTGTGTGCTCTACTGTTCCCCCTTTTTTTTCTTCCCTTTTTTGCATTGTTTTATCCCTCCCCCATCCCCCTTTAAAAAGATTGGTAGACGTAGTAGAATTTTTTTAAGAGTAAATATGGCTCGTGTCATCTTTAGTCGAGAATTTTCTGACCTTTTATGTATTAAGACAGACATGGCGTTATGGGAATAGAAAATGTGATTATAAAAACACTATTTCGCATTTGTCAAACATAAATTTTTTTAAAGGTGGTTAAATATTGTAAAATAGGAAAGTGATAAAAGATTTTTACTTAATCTTTAGAATAGGTATTTTATGTATATTTATATCATGATAAATCTCTCTAAGCTTTGAAAGTTAGATTAAATCTCCAAGTTATATATGTTGAAGGTAAATATAAAGTTGAAGAAAGTCTAAATTAAAGATTATTTTTGTTTGTATTTGTTGAAAGAAATAAGGAGCTATAGAGGAAGACATATTCGGTTTTGGCTTTGAAACAGAAAGAGGAGATTCTTTTAGCTTGAAAGGTTTTATGATCTCCCAAGATGTCAAACTCATGAGAGCATTTTTGAAATAAATTTAAAAGTTGGTGTTTCAGTTATAGGTTTTTTTGAGTGAAAAACTCATGTTTTCCTTTGTGATTATAAGTTTTGTAACTCTTTCTTTACTTGTTTATTTACCATAAAATTCATTTTAAAAATAAATTTAAAAGCTGATGTTTAAAATTCGTGACATTTCAAAAACTAAATTAAATTTTTGTGGAAATTATTAATGATAAAATTCATTTTAATTTGACTCGAAAAAAAGTTGTTTAAGATATGGGTTTTTTTTCAGATCGTGATAACATTTCGGCTGAAAGACGTGGTAACATCACTGTTTTCAGAGACAAGCAGACGGGATGGCAATTATGACAGTGCATGTCTCATCGCAAAGGCAAATTGTCTGGTGGACGTTTTAAGATTTTTCTAACACACATTACGACAGTTACTCCCAAAAGTCTATACTTCGTCATCAGTCAGAGGATCGTTGTGGCGCACATCAGTAGAGCACAAATAATAATGATTAACAACAAAAGGCAGGTGTCCAATGTTGCATCTTTTTCTCAGTAATGGCCATTACATAATGGCTAATATAATACAAGTCTCACGTTATTGTGGAGAATAACTTCTGATCAAACCGCCTGACATTGAAAATCAATTATTTATGCATGTTTATGTTAAAATGCACACCTAAAACTTTGTTATTTTTCTGCAGATAAAAATGCATGCATATATAATCGCGTTCTGAATCTGATGTGACCTCTGCGACATCAACATGCAGCATTTTTTTCCAACATCTAAAGGGATTCATATTTACTTACAACAAAAAGCTTTTCACTCCGATCGGAAAGGATTTCTGTAAACTTTTATGCTTCCCAAACTCGAAATAAAAACGTTAAAAACTACTGGATGGCATAATGGCGTTATGGGAATAAAAACCATAGAAACTGTGATTAGAAAAAATCTATTTGCTATTTGTCATACGTGTTTTTTCGAGGTGGTTAAATATTGTAAAATAGAAAAAAAAAGATTTTTATTTAATCTTTAGAGTAGTTATTTTATGTATATTTATATGATGATAAATCTCTACTTTGCTTTGAAAAGTTAGATTAAATCTCGCAAGTAATATTCAAGATAAATGAAATCTTGAAGTAAAGATTATATTCGGGTGTATTTGTTGAAAGAAATAAGGATGTAGATGTAGACATGTTCGGTTTAGTTTCGAAGCAGAAAGAGGAGATTCTTTTGGCTAGAAAGGTTTTATGATCTCCCAAGATGTAAAACTCATCACAGTATTTCTAAATAAATTTAAAAGTTGGTGCTTTAGATATAGGTATTTCGAAATCGAGACATTTTGGTTAAAAAGAGTCATGTTAACCATTTCGAATTAGAGTTTGTATAATTTGTTCTTTTACTTGAGTATTAACCCTAAAATACTATTCTATATTTTTATTGAATATATCCATATATATTTATATATATGCTTATATTAAGTTCAAATATATTACAACTCAGATTTACTGTAATCTGTACTAATTGCATCAAAATAGATGTTTTACACTTATTAGAGCAGCACTGAAATAAACGTTTATAAAACTTTGTTAAATATTTCCTTTCAAGAAGTTGAGAAGATACTACATCAAAGTATTCCATAGAACAAAAATCTAAACTGTGATAAATTTTATTTCATATTTAAAAATTGTTTGAAATAATCGTTGTTGTCTATCTCGGAGAATCAGTAGCCGTCTTCCTTAATGAAACTCTTCTCAAATGAACTCCACCGTCATCACTGTTTTGGTATTTTTGTCCTATAAATCTTGTAATGTGGCGCTGCTTTTAGAAACAAGCAGACTGAATGGCAAGTATCATAGTGCATATAAAGCGTATCACATTGCAAGACAAACTCTGGTGGAAGTTTTATCGTCATCACTGTTTTTGTATTTGTGACTTAAAAATCTTGTAACATGACATCTAATATTTTATATAATAATCTAATATTAACCTAATATTGTATATTTTATAAGTCTAATCTTGTATATGACTAATATTGTATATGATAATCTAATATTATGCATTGTATACGTCAAATATTTTTTTATGACAAATATCGTATATGATAATCAAATATTAATCTAATATTGTAAATTGCATACGTCTAATCAGTATATGACTAATATCGTATTTAGTAATCTAATATTAATCTAATATTGTTAAATTGTATACGTCTAAATTTATGAATGACCCATAAATCTTATAACGCGACGCCTAAATAAGCTTTTAATAATGTTAATTTAAACGTCAAGTTACGATTTAATATTTTTTACTTAATTAATTTGCGATTCTGAAAGTGTAGGGAAGTATTGTTCATCAAAAGATTAAATTTATTTAATTTGGAGCAATGATTGGAGACAGGTGTATATGCTTCAGTAAATCTACAAAGTGTTCGATTTAATTCGGGGCAGTGAATCCTAAAAGTCCACACCTCCCACCTATGTTGTGGAATATATCAGTGGAAAATAAATCTCGCAACAACAAAAAATTGTGATCCTGCAACATGGCAGGTTTTCTCTGTAATGATGTCTATATAGAGATACTACAAACAAATCTGACGTTATAGTACGAACAGCTTTAGATCAAACCGCCTGACATTGAAAACTGTTATTTATGCAAGCTTTTATGTTAATATGCACACCTAAAATTTCTGTATTTTTGTGCAGAAAAAAATGCATGCATACATATAATCTAGTTCTGCCTCTTATGTGACCTCTGCGACATAAACATGGAGTTTTCAAACATCTAAAGGGATTCACATAATAAAAAAGCTTTCACTCCGATCGGAAAGGATTTCTGTAAACTTTTATGCTTCCCAAAAACTCGGAAATAAAAAACGATAAAACTTCTGGATTTCCTTTCCCACTCCTGTGTTTTTTTATCATCTAAATAACTGCCGCCGCACAAGAGAATGTATTCAGCAGTATTCCAAAAGTTCTTTAACTCCCCTGCACCCCCCTACATTCCACTCTTCCTGACAAACCGATTCTGAAATTGTTTTTCTGCTAACGGTTTATAGAAGGGAAACTATTCAATTTAATATTCCCTCTCGTAGGGGAGAATTTGGAAAGGAAGCATCCGTAGTTGTGTACACTCTACAGTTCCCTTCAGCTTTTTTTTCTTCCATTCTGTATTGTTTTATCCCTCTACCCCCTTTCAAAAAAAATGATTGGAAGGCGCAGTAGAAATTTTTTTTAAGAGTAAATATGGCTCGTGTCATTTTTAGTCGAGAATTTTTTGACTTTTATGTATTAAGACAGACATGGTGTTATGGGAATAAAAACCATAGAAACTGTGATTAGAAAAAGGCTATTTTTTATTTGTCAAATGTATGTTTTTTAGGTGGTTAAATATTGTGAAATTGGGCAAAACATTTTTTTATTTAATCTTTAGAGTAGTTATTTTTTATGTATATTTATATTATGCTAAATCTCTACTATGCTTTGAAAGTAAGATTAAATCTCGCAAAAATTATACTCAACATAAATAAAAACTTGAAGTAAAGATTATGTTTGGGTGTATTTGTTGAACGAAATAAGGAGCTATAGATTAAGACATGTTCGGTTCTAGTTTTGAAACCGAAAGAGGGATTCTTTTTAGCTTGAAAGGTTTTATGATCTGCCAAGATGTGAAAACTTATGACAGTATTTCTAAATAATTTAAAAACTAATGTTTTATATATAAATTTTTCTAAATCGATATATTTTGGTTGAAAGAGTCATGTTATCCTTTCGGAATTAGATATTGTATAACTTGTTCTTTACTTGATTATTAACCATAAAATACTATTCTATTTTTTTATTGAATATTTCCATATATATGATTATATCAAGTTTAAATATATTGGAATTGAGATTTATTATGATATATACAAATTGCATCAAAATATATGTTTTTACACTTATTAAGGAGCACTGAAAAAAGGAAATTTATCAGTTATTATACTGCTTATAAAAATTTTTAAAAAATTTCATTTCGGGAAGTTGAGAAGATGATACACCAAAGTATTCAATTGGACAAAGATCTCAAACTGTGATAAATTATCTTTCATAATTAAAATTGTTGTTCGAAAGAATTGTTATTGTCAATGCCGAAGCAATCACTATCCTTCTTTCTTGATGACTCTATCTCAAGTTAACTCGACCATCATCTTTACAATCATCACTGTTTTTGGTATCTGTGACCTATACGCATTGTAACGTGTTGTCTAATATTGTATATGGGTAATCTAATATTAACCTAATATTGTGTAATTTATAGGTCTAATCATGTATAAGAATAGTTGTCACTACCACTATCGTGTTTCTTTCTATCGGTGGTTCTATTTTTTTTTATTAGCCGCAGCTTTCTAGTGGTTCGAGAAGTATTGATCAATCCATACAAACATTTGTGGAATCTTCATTTTATTTACAAGCAATATTTACAAAGATATACAGGGTTGATGGTAACAGTTCAAAGACAAAAGCTCAACTGGAAGAAAAATGTTCTTTTTGGAATAAAACAACTCGTTTCCACAGCAACAGCTGGTCTCCACGGCAACAGCCACTTTCCACAGCAACCAACAACCCGATTCCACGGCAACAGCGCAATTCTGAATCGGTTCCAAATGATTTCTATAAAACTACCACGTGACTCTGCGTGGCGCGAACTAAAGCATAAGAATTCCAACAATAATTAATATTGTATATGATAATCTAATATTGCATATTGTATACGTCTAATCTTATGTACGACCTATAAATCTTATAACCTGGTGTCTAAATAAGCTTTTAATAATGTTTATTCAGAAGCCAGTTACGAATTTAATACTTTACATATATAGTTCATTTTGCGGTTCTGAAAGTGTAGGAAGTATTCATTATCAAAGATTAAATTAATTTAATCTGAAGGCAATGATTGGAGACTGGTATATGCCTCAGTAAATCTACAAAGTGATCGAATTAATTCAGAGCAGTTAACCCTACAATTCCACCCTTTTCACCTATGTTTGTGACAGAAATCGCGCAACACCAGTAAAAAAATTGTGGCCGTGCACTGTTGCAGGATTTCTCCGTAATGGCCAGTAGATAATGGCTGATCTAGAACAAATCTGACGTTATAGTGGTCTGGTTGAAGTTTTAAGGTTTTCTAACACACATTAGGGACAGATACCCCTAAAGGTCCATACTTCATCACCTTTCAGAGGGCTATTGTGGTATATATCAGTGGAACACAAATCACACTGATTAACAACAAAAAAATAAAATTGTAGCCTAACAACTAATACTAGACACGGATAAAATATGATACGACCAATCTACTACAAATTTGATGTTTTAGTGTGTGGAATAGCTTCAGATCAAGCAAAACTGATATTGAAAACAATTATTTATGCATGTTTTTATGTTAATATGCACACCTAAAATTTCGTTATTTTTCTGCAGAAAAAATGCATGCGTATATAATCGCGTTCTGGCTCTTATGTGACCTCTGCGACATAAACATGTAGCGTTTTCCAGCATTTAAAGGGATTTATATTTACTTACAACAAAAAGCTTTCACTCCGCATCGGAAAGGATTTCTGCAAACTTTTATGCTTCCCAAAAACTGGGAAATAAAAACCGATAAAACTTCTGGATTTCCTTTTCCACTCCTGTTTTTTTCATCATCTAAATAACTGGCGCTGCACAAAGAGAATGTATTCAGCAGTATTCCAGAAAGTTCTTTACTCCATTCTTTACCCCATTCCGCTCTTTCCTGACAAACCGAATCTGAATTGTTTTTTGCTAACGGTTTATGGAAGGGAAACTATTCAATTTAATATTCCCTCTCGCAGGGAGAATTTGGAGAAGAAACATACATAGTTGTGTGTGTTCTACTGTCATTCCCCCTTTTTTCTTTTCCTTTTGCATTGTTTTATCCCTCTCCCTTTCAAAAAAAAAAAAAAAAAGATTAGAAACGACAGTAGAATTTTTTTAAGTTTATATACGGCTCGTGTCATTTTTAGTCGAGAATTCTCTGACCTTTTATGTATTAAGACAGACATGGCATTATGGGAATAAAATTAATAGAAACTGTGATTAAAAAGACTATTTGCTATTCATCAAATATGTGTTTTTGAGGTGGATAAATATTGTAAAATAGGAAAAGATTTCGTTTTTTTTTATTTAATCTTTAGAGTAGTTACTTTATGTTTATTTATATTATGATAAATTTCTCCTATGCTTTAAAAGTTAGATTAAGTCTCGCAAAGTTATATTCAAGATAAATAAAAACTTGAAGTAAAGATTATATTTCGGTGTATTTGTTGAAAGAAATAACAGCTGTAGAGGATGGCGTGTTCGGTTTTAGTTTTGAAGCAAGAAGAGGATTTTCTTTTAGTTTTAAAGGTTTTATGATCTCCCAAGATGTGAAACTCATAACAGTATTTCTAAATAAATTTAAATTCTGATGTTTTAGTTACAGATGTTTTGAAAGCGAGACATTGCGATTGAAAACTCATGTTTTCCTTTTGGATTAGATATTGTATAACTTGTTTTTACTAGATTATTAACCATAAAATGCTATTCTATATTTTTAATGAATATATCCATAACAATATATATTGATTATATTAAGTTTAAACACATTAAACTGAGATTTATCATGATCTGCACTAATTGCATCAAATTAGTTGTTTTTACACTTATTACAGCAGCGCTGAAATAAGATATTTATCAGTTATTACGATGCTTATAAAAAATTTATTGAGAATTTCATTTCTAGATGTTGACAAGATTATACACCAAAATATTCCATAGAACAAAAATCTGAAATAGTGATAAATTATATTTCATATTTAATAATTGTCATTTGAAAGAATTGTTACTGTCAATTCAGAGGCAATCTCCATCCTTATTCCTTGATGACTCTGCCTGAAATGAACTCGACCATCATCTTTATCATCGTCATCACTGTTATTGATATCTGTGACCTACAAATATTGTGATGCTACACTTAATATTGTATATGATAATCTACTATAGTATATGATAATCTAATATTGTGTATGATAATATAATATTGTATATTTTATACGTCTAATCTTATATGACCTATAAATATTATAACGTGCGTCTAATAATATATATGAAATTTAATTTTAATCTAATATTATATATTGTATACGTATAAAATTGTATATGTTAATCTAATATTGAATCAATAATTCAATAAATAATAATAATAATAAATCAATTCAATAATAATTTAATAATAAATCATCTTGTTTTTTAACACACATTAAGGGCTGTTAGCCCTAAAAACCCTAGTCTATAACTTCATCTACTGTCAGAGGGCTGTTGTAACATACATTAGTGGAACACAAATAATAAATAAAATAATAGATAAATAAAAACTTGAAGTAAAGATGATGTTTGCGTGTATTTGGTGAAAGAAATAAGGTGCTACAAGGAAGGAATGTTCGGTTTTAGTTTCGAAACAGAAAGAGGATATTCTTTTTAGCTTGAAAGGTTTTATGATCTCCCAAGATGTGAAACTCATGACAGTATTTCTAAATAAATTTAAAGTCTGATGTTTTAGTTATAGGTTTTTCGAAATGGAGACATTTTGGTTGAAATATTCATGTTATCCTTTTTAGAATTAGATATTATATAACTTGTTCTTTACTTGATTATTAACCATAAAATACTATTCTATATTTTTATTAAATATATCCATATATATATCATTATATTAAGTATACATTATAAGTGATTTGTATTAATTGCATCAAACTAAATGTTTTTACACTTATTATAGAAGCACTGAAATAAAACATTTATTAGTTGACACACTGTTTATAAGTTGAGAGCTTAAATCTTATCAACTACTTGAAATGAAACAACGTTATAACTGATAAATACCTTATTGCAGTGCTGCTGTAATAAGTGTTAAAATATAATCGATAAAGAATTTATTTTGATGCAAATAGTACCGATCATAATAAATCTCTGTATTTAAACGCAATATAGCCATTTGTATTTTTATGAATTTATTCATTAAATATATAGGATAGCATTTTATGGTTAATAATAATGTAAAAGAATAAGTTATACAATTTCTAATTCCAAAAGGATAACATGACTTTTTTCAACCGAAATGCCTCGATATCGAAAAGCTATGTCTAAAACACCACCTTTAAATTTATTTAGAAATACTGTCATGAGTTTCACATCTTGGGAGATCATAAAACCTTTCAAGCTAAAAGAATCTCCTTCTGTTTCAAAACTAAAACCGAACATGTCTTCCTACTCCTTATTTCTTTCAACAAATACACCCAAACATAATCTTTACTTCAAGTTTTTATTTATCTCGAATACAACTTTGCGAGATTTAATCTAACTTTCAAAGCATGGAGAGATTTAAAATAATATAAACATACATAAAATAACTACTCTAAAGATTAAATAAAAATCTTTTATCTTACTTTACAATATTTAACAACCTCAAGAGCACACATTTGACAAATAGCAAATAGTCTTTTTCTAATCACAGTTTTTTATTCCCATAACGCCATGTCTATATTAATACATAAAAAGGCAGAAAATTCCCGACTAAAAATGACATGAGCCATATTTACTTTAAGATAAATTCTACTACATCTTACAATTTTTTTTTTTTTTTGGGGGGGGAGGATAAAACAATGCGAAAGGGAAGAAAAAAAGGGGCGAAACAGTAGAGCACACACACAACAATGGATGTTTCTTTCCAAATTCTCCCTGCGAGAGGGAATATTAAATTGAATAGTTTCCCTTCTATAAACCGTTAGCAGAAAAAAAATCAGAATCGGTTTGTCAGGAAAGAGTGGAATGTAGGGTTGGGGGCGTAGGGAAAGTAAAGAACTTTTTGGAATACTGCTGAATGCATCCTCTTGTTATTTAGATGATAAAAACACACAGTAGTGGGAAAAGAAATCCAGAAGTTTTATCGTTGTTTATTTCCCCAGTTTTGAGAGGCATAAAAGTTTGCAGAAATACTTTCCTATCGGAATGAAAGCTTTTTGTTGTAAGTAAATACAAATCTCTTTTTAAACACTAGAAAACACCGCATGTTTATGTCGCAGAGGTCACATAATAGGAAGAATGCGATTACATATGCATGCATTTTTTTTTTTGCAGAAAAACCGTATTTTTAAGTATGCATATTAATATATAAATAGGCATAAATAATTGTTTTTCAATTCCAGGCAGCTGGATCTGAAACTATTCACAACGATAACGTCAGATTTGTTATAGATTAGTCGTATCTAGTGGTCAGTAAGGATGGAGACGTGCAATATTGAAATTCCATACTTTTCTTTGTTTATATTGTTTATCGGTGTTATTTGTAGTCCACTGATAAAAGCCGAAACAACCTTCTGTTTTGTGATGAGGTGCAGATATTTAGGCGTAACTATGAAGAATTTGCGGTAAAAATCGATTAAATCTTCCCCCATACTAATTGTCTTTCGTTGCGATAACGCTTTACATGCACTATATAACTGCAATGCAGTCTGATTGTGATTGTCTCCCACGATGGCAACAACTTATGTTACCACCGAATTCGAACCTCAAAACTCTTGCATGCATATGATGTGTGAGTTTTAGGTGTAACGACTCATTTCAGCGCTGCTGTTATAAGTGTAAAACTTCTCGATAAAGAATTTATTTTGATGCATTTAGTACAGATCATAGTATATCTCAGTTTTAATTTATTTAAACTTAATATAATAATATGTATTTTTAAGGATATACTCATTAAAAATATAGAATAGAATTTTATGCTTAATAAACAAGTACTATAAAGAGAAAGTTACAGAAATTCTAATCCCAAATGTAAGCATGAGTTTTACAATCTAAATCTCTTGATCTCAAAAAACCTATGTCTAAAACACCACCTTTAAATTTATTTAGAAGTACTGTCATGAGTTTCACATCTTGGGAGATCATAAAACCTTTCAAGCTAACAGAATCTCCTCTTTCTGTTTCAAAATTAAAACCGAACACGCCTTCCTTGTAGCTGTCTATTTCTTTCAACAAATACACCCAAACATAATCTTTACTTCAAGTTTTATTTATCTTGATTATAACTTTGCGAGATTTAATCTAACTTTCAAAGCATAGGAGAGATTTATCATACTATAAATATACATAAAATAACTACTCTAAAGATTAAATAAAAATCTTTTCTCCTATTTTACAATATTTAACCACCTCAAAAATACACATTCGACAAATAGCAAATAGTCTTTTTCTAATCACAGTTTCTATGGTTTTTATTCCCATAACGCCATGTCTGTCTTAATACATAAAAAGTCAGAAAATTCCTGACTAAAAAATGACACGAGCGCCATATTTACTTTTAAAAAATATTTTACTATGTCTTCAAATTTTTATTATTTTGAAAGGGGGGGGGGATAAAACAATGCGAAAAGGAAGAAAAAAGGGGGGAACAGTAGAGGGATGTTTCCTTTCCAAGTTCTTCTTGCGAGAGGAATATTAAATTGAATAGTTTCCCTTATAAAACCGTTAGCAGAAAACAAATCAGAATCGGCTTGTCAGGAAAGAGTGGAAGGTTGGGGGACGTAGGGAAAGTAAAGAACTTTTTGAATACTGCTGAATGCATCCTCTTGTGCGGCGGCAGTTATTATAAAAAAAATGCACAGGAGTGGGGAAGGAAATCCAGAAGTTTTATCGTTTTTTATTTCCGAGTTATTCGAAGCATACAAGTTTGCAGAAATCCTTGCGTTCGAGTGAAAAGCTTTGAGTTGCGTTGTAAGTAAATATAAATCCCTTTTAAATGCTGGAAAACGCTGCATGTTTATGTCGCAGAGGTTACATAAGAAGTAGAACGCGATTATACATGCGTGCATTTTTCTGCAGAAAAATAACGAAATATTAGGTGTGCATATTAGTATAGAAGCATGCTTAAATAATTGTTTTTCAATGTCAGGCTGCTGGATCTGAATGTATTCACTGCTATATTGTCATATTAGTAGTATATTAGCCATTATCTCCATTGGGAGAAAACCGGCAACATTGTACACCTGCCTTTTTTGATGTTGATCAATGTGATTTGTGTTCCACTAGTGTATACCACAAAAACCCTCTGACAGCCGGGCGGTGCCATGGATGTTTTTAGTGGTTCGGGATCCACTTTAAACCTTTTGGTCCCTGTCTAATAGGATCGTAGAGCGTTGTGGGGACATTGTTACCCCCGTCCGTGTTTTATCTTCAAGTTACACGCATTGAATTCGAATCTTAACCGTTTGCATGCACTGCTTATGTTACTGCACGACCGCAATTTTTTATTGTTGTTGCGTGATTTATGCCTCACTGGTATATGACACAACATAGGTGAGTTGGTGAAATTTTAGGGTTAACCTCCCCGAATTAATTCGAACACTTTGCAGATTTACTGAAGCATATACCTGTCTAAAATCATCGCCTTAAGATTAAATTAATTTAATCTTCGATAACCAATGCTTCCTACACTTTTAGAATCGAAAATGAATCGTAAGTAAAACTAATCGTAACTTGACGTCTAAATAAATATTATTAAAAGCTTATTTGGAGGTCACGTTATAAGATTTATAGGTCATACATAAGATTAGACGTATACAATATAACAGTATTAGATTATTATATACTATATTAGCCATATGCAAGATTAGATGTATACAATATACGATGTTAACCATATGCAAGATTAAATGTGCACAATATACAATATTAGATTAATATTATATTATAATATACAATATTAGTCATATACAAGATTAGACGTATAAAATATACAATATTAGACGTCACGTTACAAAAATTTTAAGTCACAGATACTAAAAAAATAATGATGATGATAAAGATGATGATAGAATTCATTTGAAACAATGTCATCAAGAAGTAATGATTGTCCCTTGATGGACAATAATAAATCTTTCAAACAACAATTTGGTATATGAAATATAATCTATCACAGTTTGAGATTTTTATTCTATCGAATATTTTGATGTAGTATCTTCAAACTGCTAGAAATGAAATTTTCAATACATTTTTATAACGTGTAACATCTCATAAGCGCCTTTTTTTCAGCACTGCTGTAATAAGTGCAAAAATACCTATTTTGATGGCAATTAGTACAGATCATGGTAAATCTGAGGTGTAATATATTTGAACTTAATATAATCATGTATATATATATATGGATAGATTCAATAAAAAATATAGAGTTGCATTTTATGGTTAATTATCAAGTAAAGAACAAAATATACAATATCCAATTCCAAAAGGATAACAGGACTTTTTCAAACTGAAATGTCTCGATCTAGAAAAATTTATATCTAAAATATAAGCTTTTAAATGTATTTAGAAATACTGTCATAAGTCCCACATCTTGGGAGATCATAAAAAACTTTCAAGCTAAAAGAATCTTCTCTCTCTGTTTCAAAACCAAAAACCGAACATGGCTACCCCTAACTCCATATTTCTTTCAACAAATACACCCAAGCATAATCTTTACTTCAAATTTTTATTTATCTTGAATATAAGTTTGCGACATTTAATCTAACTTCAAAGCATAGGAGAGATTTATCATAACATAAATATACATAAAATAACTACTCTAACGATTAAATAAAAATACTCTTTCTTCATATTTTACAATATTTAACAACCTATAAAAAATACACGTTTGCAAATAGCAAATAGTCTTTTTCTAATCACAGTTTTTATGGTTTTTATTCCCATAACGTCAAGTCTGTCTTAATACATAAAAGGTCAGAAAATTCTCGACTAAAAAATGACACGAGCCATATTTACTCTTAAAATAACATTCTACTGCGTCTTCGAATCTTTTTTTTCTTGAAAGAGGGGGAGGGATATAACAATGCAAAAAGGAAGAAAAAAAGGGGAAAACAGTAGAGCACACACAACTATGGATGTTTCCCTTTCCAAATTCTCCCTGCGAGAAGGAATATTAAATTGAAGTTTCTCTTCTATAAACCGTTAGCAGAAAAACAATTCAAAATCGGTTTGTCTGAAAAGAGTGGAAGGGGGGTTGGGGGGGAGGTAAAGAACTTTTGGAATACTGCTGAATACATCCTCTTGTGCAGTTACAGTTATTTAGATGATAAAAAATACACACGAGTGGGAAAGGAAATCCAGAAGTTTTATCGTTTTTTATTTCCGAGTTTTTGGGAAGCATGAAAGTTTGCAGAAATCCTTTCCGATCGGAGTGAAAGCTTTTGTGTAAGTAAATATAAATCCCTTTAAATGTTGGAAAATGCTGCATGTTTATGTCGCAGAGGTCACATAAGAGTCAGTACGCTATTATATATGCATGCATTTTTTTGATATACAGTAGAACCTCTGTAAGTCGAACTTCAAAGGAGACGCCAAATAATTCGAGTTATAGAGTTTTTGACTTATGGAGGATTTCGACTTACGCGGTTTTTGTAAGGAATTATTCGACTTGTAGAGGTTTAGATTCTTTCTAACTTATTTTGAGTTAGAGAGGTAAAATAAATAAAAATTCAAGTTACAGTGGTAATAAACATGTTTATTTGTTAGAGTTCAAAATTAAATCAATAGCAATAATAAGAATTATAATACGAATATTTCATAGTATTGCTTATTCTATTTACTGTATACTCATATATTGTTTTCTAGAAAACAATGACGTGCATTCTCGGCATATCCTTAAAGTCGGTAACTTATTTTTCTTCGAGCTATAGAGGTAATTAGTTTCAAATAATCGAGTTGTAAAGGTCGTAAAATCAAATTTCGCTAAAGTGCGAGTACAAAGGTCCAATTTTTTTTTTTTGGAGTTACGGTGGAAATAATATACCAAAATGGGTTGTGAGGATTGACAAATTATTTCGACATACGGAGGGTTGAAATTTCGAGTAATGGAGGTTTTGGGGCTTGAAGGAAGGGAACAAAACTTTTTCGAGTTGCGGAGCCTTTCGACTTATCGAGGTTCGACTGTGTGTGTATATATATATATATATATATTTGCCGGAATAAAGCATGATAAATCTGTAGGCTAAATAGTCCTTCCATTGAGATAGAAAGAAAGCAAGAATGCTTCAATTTCCATCATTTAGGATAATCATTTCAAACAGCGATGACAAATTGTGTATATATTCTAACAAGTGCCACAGTTCATAATGGGTAAAGTATAATAGGCTACGTATCAACCTTTCTAGTGGTGAATGACCTTTATGTCAAAGTGCCATGCGTTTGAAAACAGTGCTTTTTCATTCTTATCGAAATCTTTTAACATTTCCCAGTTCCCTTCTGTTATATATATATAAATAACTCTTAAACACTTTTATTGCACTTTATACCAATCCGTTTAGGATTCACTTCAAATATTCATGTTGTTCACTTACATTTTCAGTTTAGTTGTCTATATTTAAACAATAGCAAGTACATTTAACATATGATTAAACATAACTTGTGATTGAGCAAAAATTGGATATATAAAAACATTCAGCATTATAATATGTTAATTTTATTCGTTTTCCTACAGATGCGCAAAAGATTAGCCTTTTTTTTTTTTTTTTTTTTTTTTTTTCCCCTGTAAAGATCCATGTTTTCCTATATTTTAATGTTTTTGGTTTTTGGAGTCCTTTTATGGAGTATTTAATTGATTGCATCGCTGGAGAATCGTTGTTAAATTTTGTTCTAAAAACGCCTCGAACAGATTTAGTGGAATGGATTTCCAATAAATACGCTTCGATTTTTCTTTTTGTGTTGTTCCATTTTCTGATTTTCATTCTTTTAGTTCTTATTGCCAAATTGGAGTGAACAATTTAATCTTGCCAAAAAATAAATTAAATTAAGCGTTTTTGCACATTTATTGTGACGTTTTATTGATTGAAACTTTTATCAGAGGAATTATATATAAATGGAGTGACTGTTAAATGGCAGTTTTAATAAAAGCATTTTTTTAAATTTAATTTTGTATGGTGCATGTCAGGCATCCAGATTGCAACTGGTTATGGTTGGATTGAGATACTTGAGGCACAGGTTGGAGAACTCACAGTTTTATTGACACACACACAAACACCACACACATACAATTAGAGACATACACTATTTAGAACATTTAAAGACAGATCATTATAGATTCGTGGAAGGACACCACTTTTAAGCCGAAAACCCGAAACTGGGATACGCTTCGTAGGAGGTGGCATGTTATAGAAGCATTTTTATTAGCTGTGATAATGTACGCGAAATATACTTCTTCTCCCGGGAGAGTCTGTAGGCCAACTAATACGCCTTGATGTGCTAAATATATTTCCTCGAGATGAGAGACTATAAACCAAACGTTTCTCACGGAAGCGCTGTACTTCTCGAGTAGCCGGCTGACCATTCTGGAGAAATTATCATTCAGGGGCTTTCTTTCCGGTGTGTAGGAGGTGGCATGTTATAGAAGCGTTTTTATTAGCTGCGATAATGTATGCAGGTAGTTTTGAAAATAAATTTTTAAGTATTGAATAGACAAATGACAATGAGAATACTTTCTTTTTAAAAAATTAAAACCTTCATATACTAGATAATTTTTTATGAACTTTAAAATATATATGTAAATATAGTAAATAAATATATATAAATATATATATATAAATTTGTAAAATATATATATATAAATTTGTTATAAATATATATAAGTACAAATAATGATTAATATTTTCTCTCAGTCATAAAATTTGAAAATAATTAAAACGCTTAAATTTAATGTGAAATATGAATTTTTAATCAAACCCTTCAAGTAACGCTCGATATTTGTTTTAATTTCAAAGGTGGGGGAGGGGGAGTTCGATTTATGGAAGGCATATCTTGTGTAATGCTAATCAGGATGATTAGCATTACCAATAATTTTTCCAATATAAGGCAGTATCATGTATGTATGCATGATGATCTGCTATTCTAATAATGAATGATTTCTAGACAAAATGTCCTTCATTTGAAAGCAAGCCTAAAATTAAGAAAAAGAACCTAAACAAACCAAGTTCCATTTTCAAGTACTTTCTACTTCAAAATAAAGTAAATTGTAGTTTTATAAAAAGAATTATTTTATATAGTTATTAAACAGGTGTTTTTGAGTAACACT
Organism: Caerostris extrusa; assembly: GCA_021605095.1. Lineage (NCBI taxonomy): Eukaryota > Metazoa > Arthropoda > Arachnida > Araneae > Araneidae > Caerostris > Caerostris extrusa. The sequence continues at coordinate 16,260 of BPLR01005519.1, read as the reverse complement.
GCAATATAGCGTCAAAAAGTCTTCCATCAGATAAAGAAATTTATCTGAACAGCCATTCAGTATTTAGAACTACAACTTTGACGTAAAAAGTTGAATGGTTTGGTTTCAATAAACGTAAGGAAGCAGTTGTTTAAATATAATGAAAGTATTGCCATAAAAAGGAGTTATGGGGATGCCTGCAAGCCGCCATAGCTCAGTGGTTAGAGCACTGGTCTTGTAAAACCAGGGGTCGTGAGTTCAATCCTCACTGGTGGCTTGTCAGTCGTTGTATAATTTTATTGCGTAATTGCAATATCATCATTTTAAGGGTGCATAATATTTCATTAATTTTTAAGAAAAAAATTATCTATTTATAAAGAAAATTAATTTATTAGAAAATATTTTTTAAATAGAGATCTCTATAAGGTGCCATATCAAGGTTAAAGTACTGGTTTTGTAAACCAGGGTTCGTGAATTCAACCGTCATGCTTGACTGTAAATGTGTATTTTTTTCCTGTATTAGCAATTGTTAGTAGAATTTTTTTTTAAATTAACGTAATAGTTTAATAATTTTTAAGGAAAAAATAAATCACAAATCGTACAAAAATTTTTTTTTAAAAATCTCAGAAAATAGAATAAACTTTTTAAAAACTAGAATGCCTTACTTATTTTTAAAATATGAAAACGATATTTTTTCAAGCTTAAATTTAAATTTAAAATACATTTTCCAAAATTTTGTATTAAAAAAAAAAGAAAGAAAACTTTTGTTATGACAACACATAATCATTATAATATATCTGTATGATTAAAAAAGGGCAATTTAGAGCTCTTTATTCAGATTAAACTGTTGTTAAAATATTAATATTTTAATTATTAAATTATTAAATTATTATTACATTTTTGTTCATCTTCAGAAACTTTCTTCAAATTTCAATGAGGATTTTCGAAATATTGTATGTGATTGTCTTGGTTTTTTAAGTCGTTCCGTTTCAAAAGTCTTTTTTATATATACTACTGTGTTCAAAAAGACAAATTATTTTTTTTTCAGGAACTCTTTATTTATTCTTCCAAATTTATTTCACCCCTTCAAAGTAATCCCCTCCAGACACAATGCATTTATGCCAACTTTTTCAAATCTTCAATGCTATAGATGTAATGCAATTCAATTCAATTAAATGTAGCGGCATGGTGGTCAAGTGGCTAGCGCTCTGGTCTTTGGTATCCCAGGCTTCAGGTTCGAATCCTGGCGGTGGCATGGATGTTTGTCAGTGGTTCGAATCCACGTTAAACTGTAGGTCCCGGTCTGTTTAACCCAAAAGAGTGCGTAAGATGACCGTAGAGCGACAAACCAAACCAAATCAATGCTATGCTGCATCGGCAAGTATGGCCTTCAAAGCGCGCGCCTATTCACGTTGAATCTTTTCAATCGATTCAAAACGGTGTCCCCGAGTGGTCTTTTGAGTTTAGGGAATAGCCAGAAGTCGCACGGTGTGAATCTGATGAACTCAAATACTAATAAAGATTTTGACGTGAAATTTCACACAGATGTCAAGGACAGTGCCAGCAACCTAAAAAAAAAAAAAATTGAAATTCCATAAGACCCGCAAATATTAATTGAAAATTGGTCTTACTTTTTTTTTTGGACACAGCATTATTGTTATTCAAAATAATACTTGATAATGATATATGCTAATCATAATTTAGATAGGGATATATGATTCGATAATGATAGGTTACCTTAAAAGTTTTTCCCTGATATTTTTTAAGCAACTCCCAAGTTATGATTTTCTAGTAAATATAAAAAGTTTTAATTTCTGAAATACTAAAAAAAATTATTAATCAAAAATAGTTTTGAAAGGAAACTGGTGCTTGTACGGATAATAGAAATACTTAAATCATCAGTTTCCTTTTTCGTACTTTAAACAAGTTTAATTGAATAGTGATATTAAACTGTCCTATTTAAATTTTTAAAAAAAATTACATGACATTTTTATTGTTCTATTACTTTAGGCTAATTTATGAAATGTACGAATCATAAATTGAAAATCCTTTTACCCATTTTGAAAAGGCGAAGTATGGTGTTGTTCATCGTTTTATCCCATTTTTGATAACTTGGAAAGTGAAGTAAGAAGAATAAATCGCTCTGTTTTCTTTCTGATGGAGAAGAGGCATAAATAATTCCTGAGTCATGAATCTCCTGAAATAATTCCTCGTTGAACGAAGTAATTTATTCATTCTTTGATGTATTTCATTCTAAATAAAATGCAAGCTCGCTCAATTTTACACATGAACTTTTAACAGAACAAATTACATTTCAAACCCACAGTGAGTCACAGCAATCTAATTTAAATCAATATGGTTGACTGAAACTGCAGCGAGAAGTGAAATTTCTTCCTTTTTTTGAAATTTAAATATTTATGAATATTACAAAAACTTTTATGTGATATAAATTAGAGTTTTCGAGATGTAGTTATAAATATGATTTCTGTTTATGTTTCTGATAAAAATAGGGGAATGCGTAATAAAATAATGTTTGCTGATAAATATTAATTCAAGTATTAGTAATTACGAATGGATCGTTATTTTTCTAAGTAATGTATATTTAGTACTATTTGAAAAGTAAAATGTCTTTAATCTGATACACATTTTATAATAAATTAATAGTAAATAATATAAAAAAACGCTTTTAGAGTTAATCAAACTAAAAAGTAAAAAATAATTGTTAACACAAGAATAAAATGACTGACGAGAAAATGAATTTCACTGTTCTAAAAGCGTGGGATGCTCGATATCAATCGTTATAATTTTTCACTCGTTTCATTCCGAAATGCAGAGTTAGTTTAAAAATGTCATACAAAGCACCCCACGCTTTTAGAACAGTGACATTCATTTTCTCGTCAGTAATTTTATTCTTATGTTAACAATTATTTTTTACTTTTTAGTTTGATTAACTCTAAAAGCGTGTTTTTTAGTTTTCTTAAACTATAATATTTAAATGAGGTCCCTGTATAGAGGACTGGAAATATAGTTCTTACAATAATTTAATTGCGAGTAAAACAAAAGCTAAATGCGAATATGTCGAGCCAGCCAGGATTCGAACAGGGAATCTCCTGATCCGAGGTCAGGCGCGTTATCCGTTGTGCCACTGTCCCACGTAGGTTTGAATGTCTTAGGTACTTTCCTCCTACATTGGTTAAATTGATCTTCATAAGTTAAAATAAAATCACTAATCCTGGCGATCCTAATCATGATGAGATAATAAACTTATCAAAATATTTTATTGTCGTCGGTCCTCGATAAGTCTACAAAAAGTTTAAATTAAATCGGATTGCTTAAAGTAGGGCAAAATCGAGCCCAAAGAGTCAGTTACATACATACAAACATACAGGAGAAACTAATAAAAGCTTATTAAAAATAGGTTTTATATTAGAATAATTTTTGTCAATTTTTGGTACACAAGTTTTATATAAAATTATCTTTAGTAGCTATTTTGTATCCTAAATTACAAAAGATCATAACGATCTTTAAATCAAGCATGAAAAATTTTTTTATCACAATCATCATTTTACATGAAGTATCATATTCGGTTCATTCATTAAATTAAATTAATTCATAAAATTAAATAATTTTATAGTTTATTGCAATACCTTTTACATTATGTAGTTAAAAAACGAAACTCTAAGCGAATTTTCCGTATATTTAAAAACATAACATAAATCAAATTGTTTGGTCGACTGAAAATTAACAGAGAGGATTATTCAAAACAATAATAAACATAACAAGGAAAGCTAAAAATGATAATTGCACAATACATGGGAAATTTATTTTCATGATTGTTATAAGATTATTGATTGCTTTAAAAACTGTTTGTTATACTAAATTCTATGTAATAAAATGCATAGGTAACTACAGAAAATTAATAAAACATCGAAGTTAACTCATTAAAAAATACATGCTTTGGTCATTACATAGTATTGTTGTTAAGATTAAAAGCCAGTTAGATTAAAAGATTTTCTCCACTTCTACAAAGTAACTCTCATGTTAGTTTTTATTTATTTTATTATTTTTGATTATAAAGTTATTCCTTACGTTACTAAATGTTACATTATTAAATCTAAATTGTAAATGTTACGTTACTACGCTAAATGTTACGCTACTAATTCCTTACGTTACCAAAAATAAAAATTATCACAGATAATTTTCTTTTCTTGAGATTTTTTACTTGAGATTGAAACTTTGAAAAAAAAAATGTTCTTTTCTCTTACGTGATATTTTTTTTTTATAATATTTTGTCTGCTATATCTATATGCCTCTTTACTAAATTATTAAGCAAAAAATTGTTTTATAAGGAAATTAATGCTTGCATAGTTAACAGAAATACTTGAATGATCAGTTTCTGCTTTTCATAGTTAAATTAAAACAAATTGAATTGAATTGTGATATTAAGCTGTCCTATTTAAATTTAAAAAAAAAAAGATCTGATGCGATATTTTTCATTGTATTATGACTTTAAGCTAATTTATGAAATGATAGAATACTAAATAGAAAATCACTTTACCCATTTTGAAAATGCGAAGAGTGATGTTCTTCATCGTTTTTTATTCCATTTTTTGATAACTTAGAAAAGTGAAGTAAGAAGAATACATCTTTCGGAACGGAATAGGAGCATATATAATTCCTGATATCATGAATCTCCTGAAATAGGGTTTCTCGTTGAATGAAGTAATTTATTCTTCTTTTTGAAGTATTTCATTTTAAATAAAATGCAATCTCACTCAATTTTGCGCATGAAATTTAAAAAGACAAAAAAAAAATTTAAAAAAACCAAACTGAGTCACAGTAGTCTAATTTAAATCAAAATGGTTGGCTGAAACTATATTGAGAAGTGAAATGACTGTGTTTAATATTTATGAATATTATGAAAACTTTTATATGATGTAAATTAAGAGTTTTTGAGATACAGTTATAAATAGGGTTTGTGTTTATGTTTCTGATGGAAATATTGGAATACATAATGAGATAATCTTTGCTAATTAATATTTATTCATGTATTCGAAATTACTAATGTATCGTTATTTTTGTAAGAAGTGTATATTCAGAACTAATTGAAAAGAAAAAAAATTTTTTATTCTGATATTTGATATTTTTATCAACAAAATGTCTTCTGTGAGAATAATTTCTAACAATTTCTGATACAAAATTTTTATATAAATTATCTTTAGTATTTATTTTGTTTCTTAAATTACGAAATATGTTTAATTAATTATGAAAATTATTTTTATCACAATCATCAATCATAATCGTTTAATTGGCATACCTGACAATCGTTAAAAAAACGAAAACAAAAGTTGAACGTTAATTTTCCGCTGTATTCACTTTTAAAAATTATTATAAGAATGTAGTATTTTAAAATTAAATAATTTTCATAGTTTATTATAAAAATTTTACATTATATACTTAAAAAAAAAACTCAAAAAAAGCGAATTTATCTATATTTAAAAGAAATTACAATTATTCTGCCATTTGATAAACTGAAAACTAAACTGTTTTTTTCTAGGAAATGTATGTTCGTAACTAATTGAAAAGTAAAAATGTTTTTAAACTGATATTTGACATTTTATAAAAAATATCTTCTATGGTCATATTTACTAACAATTTTTGATACAAAAGATTTAAATAAAATTATCTTTGGTAACTATTTTGTTTCCTAAATTGCAAAATATATTTAATCCATCATGAAAATTTACTTTTATCATTAATCATCATTTTACGTAATATATCATATTCGTCCCTTCAGTAAATTAACTTAATTGATAAAATTAAATACTTTCCATGGTTTATTGCACAATCTTCTTACATTATATAGTAAAAAAGAAACTCAAAGCGAAATTTTTCGGTTATTTAAAAAATTACATATATCCCATTATTTGATCGACTGAAAACTGACAGAGAAGATGATTCAAAGCCATAATAAACTTATCAGGAAATAATAATAAAGACAAGCATAATAAAGATAATCGCACACTATATACAAAAGTTAGTTTCATGATTGTTATAATATTATTGCTTGAATAAAAAATTGTTTGTGCATACTGTTTGTTTCATACTAAGTCCAATGTGATAAAACGCATTGATAACTTCAAAAATTTAATAAATCATTGAAGTTAATTCATTACAAAAATTAGGCCATTTAATCATTACAAAGGAACAAGTTAGATTAAAAGTTTTTCTCCAGTTTTAGATAGTAACTCACATATTAGTTTTTATTTATTTATTATTGTTTTTTGAGTATTAAATTTGTCCTTTTGTTAAAAATTGTTCAAAAATAAAAATTACCATAGATCGTTTTCTTTTCTTGAGATTTTCTTACTTGGGATTGAAACTTTGCAAAAAGTCTTTTTCTTACGTTATAGTTTTTCCTAATATTCTGTAAATATGAATGGAATATTGCCATATTAGAATAGTGGCATGCAGAATTAGGCAAACTTTCAAAAATTATTAAGCAAAATAATAGTTTCATAAGGAAATTGATGCTTGTATGGGTAGTTAGAAATACTTGAATCATGACTTTCACTTTTCATACTTTAAACAAATTGAATAGAATTGTGATATTAAACTGTCCCATTTTAAATTTAAAAAAAAAGTTTTGATGCGATATTTTACATTGCTTTATTACTTTAAGCTAATTTAAGAAATTGAAGAATCATAAATTGAAAATCATTTTACACATTTTGCAAATGTGAAGAAGATGTTGTTAATCGTTTTTTATTCCATTTTTTGGTAACTTAAAAGTGAAGTAAGAAGAATAAATCGCTCTGTTTCCATTCTGACGTTATAGAAGCATAAATAATTCCTGCGTCATGAATCTCCTGAAATGATTCCTCGTCGAATGAAGTAATTTATTCATTCTTTGAAGTATTTCATTTTTAAATAAAACGCAATCTCACTTAATTTTGCACATGAACTTTTTAAAGAAAAATAAATTTAAAAACACAAAGTGAGCCCCAGTTATCTAATTTAAATCAAATGGTTGGCCGAAACTCTGTTGAGAAGTTGAATTTCTGTCTTTCGAAATGAAAATATTTATAAATATTATGAAAATTTTTATGTAATATAAAAAAGATTTTTTGAGATATAGTTATAAATATTGTTTCATTTATGTTTCTGATGGAAGAATGTGAATGCATGATGACATGATGCGTGCTGATTAATATTAATCCATGTATTCGAAATGACTAATGTATCGTTATTTTTCTAAGAAATGTATATTCAGATTAAAAAGCAAAAAGATTTTAATCTGATATTTGACATTTTATAAAAATATGCCCTCTATGAGAATAATTTCTAACAATTTTTGATACAAATGTTTTATATAAAAAACCAAATAAATTGCTTAATAAATTGCAAAAGACATTTTAAGCACGAGAATAGAGTTAACCATAAGGTACGATCACCATACATCATAGAAAGCTAAATAGTTACGGTTAAGATGCATTTGCTTGTAACCATGACAACTGAAGTCTAAGTAAAAATATCACGTTCATTCTGGGAAGGGATATGATAAATCCCCTTCCCGGCATGCACCGGAAAATCTGCGAGAAGGAGAGGAAGGTTGTAAAACTCTTAAATGCCATCATTATGTATCTCCGTTCAAAAATGTGCTTAAGATGTACCTGGCCACTACGTGCTGCATTAAGTAAAGACGAACATGTTACACGTTTGTTTAATACTCACTGGTGGCTGGTTAGTTGTCATATAAATTTATTTCGTAAATGTAATATGACTTTTTATAAAGATACCTAATAGTTTATTATGAAAAAATCGTTTATTTATCAAAAAAATTAATTTACTAGAATTAAAACCAATTTTTAAAGTAGAAGATATTTTATTCAAATTACAATAGGAATATGTTAATTTTAAGTTATTTTAAGGTTTGAGGTTTAAGATAATTTTCTTAAATTTGTAAAATCCAGTGAAAAATATCCTTTTAAACTTGGAAAAAAACTTCTGTAACGGACTTAATGATAAAATTCTTATAATCATTTAGTTTTAAAAATTGACAAAATAGTAAAGTTTTGACCGTGATTTTGAAACCGTGTCCTCTGTAACGACTACAAGGAGCGGATCTCAATAAAAAGCAATAACCATGACAAAATTATTGGTTTTGTAAACTAGGGGATCTGAGCTAAAATGTCGTAGATGACTGCAAATCGTCTTTTTCTTCTTGTATTAGCAATTGTTATTAGAATTTTTTATAAATAAACTTAATAGTTTATTAAATTTTGTACTGAAAAAGAAATCACAAATCTTACAAAAAATGTCAAATAAAAGAATCAATTATTGTTTTTTGCATGCGTTAAAATAGGAAAATGATTTTTCTTCAACCTAAAATTTAAATTTAAAATAAATTTTTGAAAACTGTCTATTAAAATAAAGAAAACCTCTGTTACGACAACACATAATCATTATAATGTATCTACATGAATAAAAAAAAAGGGCAATTTGAGCTCTTATTGAGGTTATTAAACACTTTTTAACAATTTATTTTGTTGTTGTTGTGCTTGTGTGCACAACAACAACCAAAATAAATAATTAAAATTTAATTATTAAATTAATATTAAATTACTATTAGTCTTTAGAAATTTTTTTTTAACTAAAAGGACAACTTTTCATGAATAAACACAACAACACATAAACACAATAGCAATCAAAATAAATTATTAAAAAAAGATTAAATTTTTATTCATCTTTAGAAATTTTCCAGAAATTAAAAGGACGATTTTTCAAAAACATATGTGTTTATGTTATTTATAATAATTTTATCCTCAGTTTCAAACGTTTTTAATTTATTAATAAATAGTTATTTAGAATTTTTTTGCTTTAAAAGTTTGCAAAATACAATTTTTCCGCTATTTTTTTCCTCATAAAACTTCTCGAATCTAAAAATATTTTATTTTCTGCAGCTAAACAATCCCTGAGCTATATTTTCCAGTAAACAGTGAAAAGTTGTGATTTTTATAATACTCTCATCTTTAATAATTATTGAGCAAAAAAAAAAATAAAATTTTATAAGGAAATCGATACTTACACGGATAATTTGAAATACTTGAATCGTCAGTTTCACTTTTCATTCTTTAAACAAATTGAATTGAATTTGGATATTAAACTGTCCTATTTAAATTTAAAAAAAAAAAAGATATGATGCGATTTTTTTATTGCTTTATTACTTTTAGCTAATTTATGTAATGAAAGAATCATGAATTGAAAAGAAAGGAGTTTACCTGTTTTCTAAATGTGTAGAATGATGTTCATCGTTTTATTCCATTTTTGATGACTTGAAAAGTAAAGTAAGAAGAATAAGTAGTATTTTTTTACTGAGTAGAGGCATGAATAATTCCTGCGCCTGGAATTTCCTCAATTTTGCACATGAACTTTTGAATGAGAAAAAAATTAAAACCCAAAGTCAGTCACAGTCATCGAATTTAAATCAAAAGGGTTCCCTGAAACTCTGTTAAGAAGTGAAATGGTTTTTTGAAGTTTTTTTAAATAAATGCTAATTTTTATTTTTTAAACAGGGGTTAACAGTTATTTTTTAAATCAACATTAATAGTTATTTTTTAAATAAACGTTAATTATTGTTTTTAAATAAACGTTAATTGTTATTTTAAAATAAATTTTAATTGTTACTTTTAAATAAACGTTAATTTTTATTTTTCGTAATAAACGTAATAGCTTATTATTATTTTTTTTTTTTTTACAGTAAAATAAATCATTCTTATAAAAAAGTTTCAATTCAAAATTAAAAAAATTCAAAATCTCAAAGTCTCAATCAAAAAAAAAAAAAATCATCCATTCATATAAAAAAAAAAGTTTTAAAAAATATCAGAAAAATGAATCAATTTCTTTTAAAAGTCTAGGATGTTTTGCATGGATTAAAGCAGGAAAATTATTTTTTCAAGCTTAAATTTAAATTTTTAAAATACATTTTCTGAAATTTTCTATTGAAATAAAAAAGAAAATTTCCGTTAGACAACACATAATCGTTATAATATAAGTGTATGATTAAAAAAAAAAGGGTAATTAGAGCACCTATAGGGATTATTAAATTTCTTTAACATTTTATTTTACTTATTGTTGTGCTTATGGGCACAACAACAACCAAAATAAATTATTCAATTTTTAATTTTTAAATTATTAAATTATTATTAAATATTTATTGGTCTTTAGAAATTTTCTTGAAATTAAAATGTTTTTTTTTTTTTTTTTTTTTTCGAAATACATGGGATTGTGTTGTCTTTTATGTTGTACTGTTTCGAAAGTCTTTTTTTTTTTCATAAATTTTTATTCGAATTTTTTCTTAAAATTTAATAACGATATATGATAATGATTAGATAGTAGTATGATTTGATAATGATAAGTTGGATAATAAGTTTGCTAAAAAGTTTGAATTGATAATTTTGCATTTTTGTCCTGATATTTTTTCCTAATAAAATTAAATCTAAAAAAATATATATATTATTTTCTGTAAATATTCGACGCCAAGTCTGTTTTCTAGTAAATTGAAAAAGTTTTAATTTCTGAAATAATCTCCTCTTTAAATTATTATTAAAAATCGTTTTATAAGAAAATTAATCATTGCACCGATAACAGAAATACTTGAATCATCCGTTTCACTTTTCATACTTTAAACAAATTGAATTGCATTGGACAGTAAACTGTCTTATTTAAATTTAGAAAAAGATTTGATATGATTTTTTCATTGCTTTATTACTATAAGTTAATTTATGAAAAGAAATAATCGTAAATTGAAAATTCATTTTACCCATTTTGAAAATGTGAAAAATTATGTTGTTCATCTTTTTATTCCATTTTTGACAACTTAGAAAGAGAATTAAGAAGAATAAATAACTTTGTTTTTCTTTCGGAACGGAGTGAAGGCATAAATAATAATTCTGAAATAATTTATCGTTGAATGAAGTAATTTATTTATTCATTGAAGTAATTCATTTTAAATAAAATCACTCAATTTTGTGCATAAGATTTTAAAAGAAAAAAAAAAATTTAAAAACCAAAGTGAGTCACAGTTATCTAATTTAAATCAAAAGGGTTAGCTGAAACTATATTGAGAAGTAAAATGTCTGCATTTTCGAAAATAAAATTTTTATGAATATTATGAAAACGTTTATGTGATGTAAATTAGAATAAGGAAATAGAAGGAATAGAGGAAGGAATGGTGGCATATTGTTTGTTGATTAGTATTAATTCATGTATTCGAAATCACTAATGCATCGTTATTTTTATAAGAAATGTATATTCAGAACTAATTGAAAAGAAAAAAAATGTTTTTAATCTGATATTTGACATTTTGTGTAGAAGGTATTGCGAGTTTTATAAATGTAGACCTGGTCGCTTGTAATGGATGCATCCCGGCCGAGCCCCCCAATTTCTGTAGGGTTACACCGGTTTCAACTGATTCATTCCGGCCGAACCTACAGTTTTGTTAGACTTCTCTACCAGTCTAACAAAACTTGAACTTTTGAAGTGGGTGTCTAGGGGATTTGACAGACACAATAAAAAAGTCCTGCGTTTCTTTAAATAAAACTATTTATTTGGTTCTATAATTTACAATAATATTTACATTGGTTATTAATCAACCCTCTAAACTTGTGCATCTCGCTCCTCTCTCGTTGTTCGTCCGCATCATGCCAGCGTTCTCTTCCACACTCATCTGCGGGGTTTCTTCTCTCATCCACGGGGACCCGCTCCCCTCTCGTGGAGTCAGAGTTCAAAGTTCAATACACCCCCACGTTGTAAACAGCTCTGTCAAAGACAATCGATCGTGGGGTGTCGCTATCTGGTGATTACCAGACAATTAAATCCCATATGTATACTCATACTTTAAAAAAAAAAATAAAAATGTTTTTAAAAATGTTTAAATGTTTTTAATCTGATATTTGACATTTTGTGTAGAAGGTATTGCGACAAAACAGAGTTTTATAAATATACGCAAGCCACCATAGCTAAATGGCTAGACCACTGGTTACATAAACCAGAGGTTTTGAGTTCAACCGTCACTGGCGGCTTGACAGTTGTCATATATTTATATTGGACAATTATAATATTACATTTAGATTATAGTTTATTAATTTTTATAATAAAATACTCTATTTATAAAACATTTAATTTACTAGAAAAAAAAAATATTTTATTTGAAAAATAGTATATATTTTTTTGCCATTTAAAATAGGAAAATGTTAATTTTATCTTTTAAGGTTTAAGATAAATTTTCTTAAATCTATAAAGTCCTGTAAAAAATAACTTTTAAATATGAAAGGAAACGATCTGTATGGGTCTTAACGGTAAAATGAAATTCTTATAATCATTTATCTTTTCAAAATTGAGAAAAAAAAAAATTGAGTAAATTTCTTTTCAAAATTGAGAAAAAAAGAATAATTTTTCTCATAAATCATAATTTTTTTCATAAGTAAAATATCTTTTCAAAATTGAGTAAATTTTTGACAATTATTCTGAAACTGTGCGTGCTGTAGCGATCTCTACAAGACGCCATAACCATGTTTAGAGTACTGGTTTTGTAAACCAGGGGTCATGAATTCAACCGTCATGCTTGTCTGTAAATGTGTATTTTTTCCTGTGTTAAATCTAGAATATTTTGCCTGCATTAAAATAGAAAATTATTTTTTTCAAACTAAAATTTTATTTAAAAAAAATTCCGAAATTGTCTATTAAAATAAAGAAAGAAAAACAATCTATATGATAGAGCAAGTAGAGCTCTTATTGGTATAAATAAACTTTTTAATTTGATTAATTAATTTCTTAATTATTAATTAATTTCTTCTTTAATTAATTTTTTGAACTTTTGTTATTTTGCTTGTTGTTGTAATTATATGCATATAAACATTATTTTCGAATATATATGATTGTGTTGTTATTTCATAATTTTTGCTCAGAAATAGTTATTCTGTATAATGTTTTCCTTAAAAGTTTGCAATATGATAATTTTGCGTTTCTCCCGATAATTTTTCAAAAAATTTACCGAATGTAAAAATATTCTATTACCTGTAACTAAGCAGTCTCCCAGTCATTCTAGTAAACAGCAAAAAGATTTAATTTCTGAAATACAGCCCCTTTAATAAATTATTAAGCGAAAATAGCTTTATAAGGAAATGAATGCTTGCACGGAAAATTAGAAATGCTTGAATTATCAGTTTCACTTTTCATATTTAAATTAAACCAATTGAATTGAATTGAAATATTAAACTATCCTATTTAAATTAAAAAGATTTGATGCAATATTTTACATTGCTTTATTACTTTAAACTAATTCATGAAATGAAGGAATCATAAATTGAAAATCATTTTACCCATTTTGAAAATGTGAAGAATGATGTTGCTGTTCATCGTTTTATTCCATTTTTGTTAACTTTTTTGTTTATTCCATTTTACCCATTTTGAAAAATACGAAGAATGATGTTGTTCATCATTTTATTCCATTTTTGATAACTTAGAGAGTGAAGTAAGAAGAATAATTTTATCGCTCAGTTTTATTTCGGAGTAGAGGCATCAATAATTCCTGCGTCATGAATCTCCTGAAATAGAGATTCATGGAATGAAGTAATTTATTCAATCTTTAAAGTATTTCATTTTAAATAAAACGCACTCTCACTCAATTTTGCTCATGAACTTTGAAAAGAGAAAAAAAAAAAAATTTAAAACACAAAGTGAGTCACAGTCATCGAATTTAAATCAAAATGGTTGGCTGAAATTATATTGAGAAGTGAAATTTCTGTATTTTGAAATGAAAATGTTTATGAACATTACGCAAACCATTAGGCAATATATTAAGTTAAAAGTATTTGATAAAAATTAATTATTTAGATAATCAAAGTTATATTATTATTAAATTTTTATTAGTCTCTATAAATTTTCTTGAAATTTAAATTATGACTTTCCGAAGTATATTTACAGCAATATTATTTTTTAAGAAAATTTTTTTCTCCCTTTCACAAGTTTTTTTTTTCAATTTATAAATAGTTATTCAAAATAATTTTTCCATCAAAGTTTGCTAAAGGATATTTTGGCATCTTTTTTTCCCTAATAAAATTTATCGAATCTTAAAAATATTTTTTTTTTCTGTAACTAACCAATCTCGAGTTAATGCTTGCACCGATAATAGAAATACTTTAATCACCAATTTCAGTTTCCCTACTTTATATATATTGAATTCAATTGGGATATTGTACTATCCCATTTTAAATTTAAAAGATTTGATGTCATAATATTCATTGCTTTATTACTTTAAGTTAATATATGAATTGAAGGAATCATCAATTGAAAATCTTTTATCCATTTTGCAAATGTGAAGAATGATGTTGTTCATCTTCTTATTTCAATTTTTGATAACTTAGAGTGAAGTAAGAAGAATAAATCGGTTTGTTTTCTTTCAGAACGGAGTAGAAGCATAAATAATTCCTGCGTCATGAATCTCCTGAAATAATTCCTCTTTGAACGAAGTAATTTATTCGTTCTTTGAAGTATTTTTCATTTTTAATAAAATTATTAAAGTAATATTCCATAAAAATTATTAGAAAAAGTTTTTTTCTAATGCAGCTATGGCAATTAAACCGTGATATTTTTTATGCCCCATAAGGGCTGCACCGAAGTTACTCACTTTAGCACTACCCAGGGGGCGTGTAACTTGAAGATAAGCCACGGACGCGGAGTAACAATGCCCGCGCAACGCTCATGTTAGCCCGGAACCTACGGTTTAAAGTGGGATTCGAACCACTACAAACATCCATGGCACCGGCGGGATTCGAACCCGATACCTGTGATACTGAGAGCCAGAGAGCTAGCCACGCGGCCATCGGGCTCTTAACCTAAAGTTAAAAACCTAAAATCTAATCACAATAATCTAATTCAAATCAAAATGGTCGGCTGAAACTATATTGAGAAGTGAAATTTCTGTGTTTCGAAATGAACATATTTACGATTATTATAAAAAATTATGTCATATATATTAGAGTTTTTGTAGATATAGTTATAAATATGGTTTGTGTTTATATTCCTGATGGAAATAGGGGAATGCATAATGAGATAATTGCAAATCGTCGTATGTATTTTTTCTTGTACTAGCAATTATTTTTAACTAACTATACGTTAATTATTTTTTAAACGAACGTTAATTGTTATTTTTTAAATAAACGTAAATTGTTAATTTTTAATATTCATTGTTGCTGATTGTTATTGATTAATATTCATTTATGTATTCTAAATTACCAATGTATTTGTATTTTTCTAAGAAATGTATATTCAGAATTAAATGAAGTGTAAAATGTTTTCATCGCATATTTAACATTTTATTAAAAAAAAAAAATGTCTTCTGTGAGAATAATTTCAATTTTACTAAACAATTTTTAATAAAATTTATATAAAAAAACCAAATAAATTGCTTACTAAATTTACAAAAGATATTTAATGGCAAAAGTAAGTCACCTATGACTTACTTTTGCCATTAAATATCTTTTTTGCAATTTAGTAAGCAATTTATTTTGTTTTATATAAATTTCATTAAAAATTGTTTAGTATTAAAATTGAAATTGTCTCATAGAATACATTAACTAACTCTATTAACTCTTATTCTCGTACTTACCTATAAGGTACGATCACTATAAATCACAGAAGGCTAAATAGTTACGGTTAAGATGGATTTTCCTCGTAACCATGACAACTGAAGTCTAAGTGTAAAAACAACATGTTCATACTGGAGAGGAATATGACGAATCCCTTCCCGGCATGCACCGACTAATCCGAGAAGGAAAGGAAGGCTGTGAACCTCTTAAATGTCATCATTATGCATGTCCACTCAAAATTGTAGTTATGATATACTTGGTCACTACGTGATGCATTAAGTAAAGACGAACATGTTACACGTTTAAGTTTTAATACTCACTGGTGGCTGGTTGGTTACTTACACCTGTCATAGACATTTATTTCGGTAATATGACTTTTATAAAGATACCTAATAGTAATTAATTATGAAAAAATCGTCTATTTATCAAAAAATAATTTGCTAGAACCAAAAAAAAAAAATTTGAGTAGAAGATATTTTTGCTCAAATTACGATAAGGAAATGTTAATTTTAAGTTATTTTAGGTTTGAGGTTCAGGCAAATTTCTTATATTTGTGAAATATCCTTTAAAGGATTTATAATAAAGATATTTTCCTGTGGAAGAAATATCCTTTAAACAGCTTGTACGTAAC
>BPLR01005518.1:0-69743 GCA_021605095.1 Caerostris extrusa | reverse complement strand
GCCGCGCTGTTACGTAGCCCTGGAAAACAAAAGAGATTCTCAGATCCATCGTGTCGCAGATGCCGAGAGGGCGGAAATTTCAGAAAAAGACAACATCCCAACCATGGACAGCAGAAAAGGGTCGACCGGTTCAAGTAACTTCTTAACGACCGAGCACCGGCTGCACTCCCTGCAAAGAGTCACTTTAATGATGTGGTCACCGCGGTCAAATAAATCGTAGAACAATGTGATGCACAGGACTTGTCTGTTAGGAACTGGGGTGCAGGAAATTTTGGCTTTGGTTCCAGCAGAAGTCGACTCGAGTGTTTTACCGTGTATCGGGCAAACGCTGCGTTGACTCGTGGGCACGGTTATCGGTTGGTCCTCCTTAGATGAATGGAAAACCGGTGGCCTCGGGTCTGATGTGAGTCACCCATTTCCTTCGCTTGGAAAAGAGCTGATGGCAGAAGTCTTCGAGTGCGCGTAGATCTCACGCAGTCAAGGACCCAAACTGCTTCGGCGAAGCGCACCGTTCAAGCCGGTGGCGTGGCTCGTGTGGCTGTATGTGGGCCATGCCATGGTAGCTTTTGACTGGTCCCCGCCGCGACTGACCTGAAATACGACTGAAAATGCCATGTCCGCTACAATACTAGAGATCACTTGCAGCCATTCATGACTCTGATGCACCTGGGAACAACGATGGGATTTCATGGATGACAATGCGCCATGTCACCGGGCCACAACTGAGCTGCGATTGGTTTGAAGCACAGCCCTGGACAATTCCAACGAATGATCTACACGTAGACGCCCGACATGAATCCCATCGAGCATGAGGTGGACAATCATCGAGAGCGTTCACTTCGTGCCCAAAAATCCCGCACGCACATCAACGTTTCCACAATTATGGACGTTCATCGAGACAGCTCCGCAGAACACCTGACACTCCACTTCAGAGTCCATGCCACGGCCGAGCTGCTGCACTGCCGGGCGAAAGGAGGGCCTATTTGACGATATTAAGAGGTGGGTCCATGATTTGTCACTAGCAGCCTTCATGCAAAAAACAACAGAATGGTAGAAAATGTGGTGAAAAAAAAGGAAAAAGTGGCCGAGATGAAGCACAACTGCAGGCATTCACGAACTCGATGAAAATTATTACTTTCGATATAATTTGTATAACCAGACACTAAAGATATCCATTATAAATTTAACTGTTTTGAATTTTTGAATCCTTTTTGTGCTGAAAGTCGCAATTTTTTAAGTATTTTTTAATAATATTGGAAAGAAAATTTTTTTTTTTCAATGACTTGAAAGAAATTGTTTTCTTTGAATAAGAAATCATTCTGAATGTATTGTGGACATCGTTACCAATCTACGTTTATTATTCTTTTCTTTATATCAAAATAAAAATTTAAATTTTTCTAAATTGGATAGCAAAAGCAGAGCTAATTTCAACAGCAAAAACCAGAGAGAAAGTATTACCGGCACTTGAACACAGTTTGTCAGTAAAACTACTTACACATGAGAACCGCTCCAGTGTGGAACCTCAAAAGCGAACCTCGCGATAAATAAATAATAATGCAGCTACAAGCTGGGAAAACAGAGAACCCCATTCTTGGAAAACATATAGAAAAATTATATTGCTCACTGACGCACGTGGTGGTAAAGATTGGTCTTTGAAGCTGTCACTTTTAAGGGAAGATATGTGAAAAATTTGAAAATCTCTTGAAATTGACGTTTAATCTACGTATATATTTTCCTATCTTATGTATACCTTTGATTATATCAATGTAAATAAGTTCATTCAAAATACTTATGTTCGCTTTTTAAAGAAGAAGAACAAATTTGGCAGATTCACTTTTAAACATCAGCACAATAAAAATCCTTTCATCTAATCAATATGAGGACGTTCTCTTCTTTGTGAACATTAGTAGTTACGATTTTCAACCTCTAAGTTTTCTCCATTTCATTTTTAAAAAGAACGCTTCCATTTCCAATGCCACTGTACAAATAATCAACAAACGCCGCCTCTTCTCTTACCTGCGTGGCGTAATCAAAACAGCAGCCAGTGTTACACGATTTCAGAAACCTTTTCCAACATCCGCCTTTCGATACAAATACTTTTCAGCTCTCGACATTTTCATCGCACAACAAGCTTCGGTAAAGCTTTCAAAACTACGTCCTCATGACAATGTGTAAGAGGTCAACAGCTAATTTTCCTCGAAAATACTTTAAATAGAATATTACAAAGCTAATCCCGACAAAAAGAATTGAAAATGTTTCTTACAATATTTTGATACCACCTTACAAGTGAGTTGCTGTAAAACTAAATGCTGCAGTGGCGATTTCATCTCATGCGTAATAAAACAGATCCAGAAATGTTTAGATGGATTTGTGGTGAAAAATGCATGCACGAACAGCTTTACTAACTTTCATATATATAGATATATGTTTTAAAGATGGTTGAAATATTTTAGTATTATTTGATTGCATCTGTTTTTCAGTTTGAAATCAATGAAAACCTCATTTCTAGATAAATTACAAAACCTCCGGTGTAGTGCGTGAAGAAAATCCTTGCTTCCTGGCATCCTTAAATCCTCGACGACCTGAATTCACCAGTGAGAAACAGTGAGAGAAAATTTGTTCCAAAACTACTAGATGCCATAAATCGGGTCTCATCAAAAGAACCCAAGAATGGCTCATTTTATAACTTGATCTAGTTCCGTGGGAAATTTTTTCTTTGGCTTTCCGTGCAAGTTAAGTTGATTTTTAAATAAAATGAATTTGAATTTAATTTGCGTAACTAATCTTCGAAGGAAGTTAGTTCTTTCGTCGTATTAAACTCCATTTTTTTATATATATTTGGTGGAAGCATTATTATCGCTTATAAACACATTTAATATCATCGATCTTATGAGGTTGAACTTGACGGACAAAAGAGTCCCCCTCAGTCACTGGAGAATGGGAAGGCTGGAAGAATTTGCCGAAACAGCATAAAACGTGGAAGCATGCACTGGGATAATCAGCTATTTCGCTTAGCAAGTAATGGTTGAAAGTGCAAAAGCTACGACTACAACATTTCAAAACCACGAGGTATGGTCTTGCACGAATCTTCTGGCTGCCGTATGTGGACAGATGAGACGCATCACTGATCATCTTTGCATTTATTTATCGTGATGGCTCAAGTAGCACACGGCTACCCAGAATGATGGCCTGGCTAGGATTTGCTCCTGCAACTCAGAGTTGTACCTCTCAAAGATCGCCATCGAAGCAACCATCTCGCCACATACAAGGTAAAATATCAAGCCCACAAAGTTTCTGATATTATTTTCTGAGGCAATTTGTGGTTTGATTCATAGTCTGAATGTATAAGTTATCCCGAAAGTACAATCTCATCATCAGCAGCAGCAGCAACACGAACAACAACAATATATTCAATATATTCAGACCACTTTTCGATTGCTTTATCTTAAAATTTATTGCTTTTGCAAGACGATACATACTATAAAAATTTTGATGGACAACAGTTGGGGACCAATTTTTAATCAGTTTAAAAAACAGATGAAATGTCTTCTCAAATCAGATTTCCCCCGCTTTTAATGAAATAGCTATGGAATATTAGTGTTAAACTTCACACTTTGTGAAAAGTTGCAAAAAAAAAAAAAAAAAAAACTAAAACCACGTTCTATATATGCATTTCCAATATGAGCTGCCAAACCTCATCATCATAATCCGAATCTTGGAACATGGAGCACAAAACCCTCATCCTAAGAAAATGTATTCCAGAAGCAGCAGTCAGACGAGTTCTTCACCATCTATGGAATAACATCCACGACACTGTTAATACAGAAGAAATGCGTCCTTCTATGTTCAATGCATCTGAAGGTTGTTGTGACAACACAGAATTATTTATTCGATTTTACAAAACGAATTCGTGAAGTGTGTAAAGCGGACAACAATCTTTTAATCCTCTTTTCATGAACAGAGGGACACAAACATAACACTGAGTAACCCACATTGTGTAAAGACAGAACCAAACTTTGATAAACGAGAAATTATTATGAACATGGCATAAGATTTTAAAAATATAATGATTCCATTCAGTACAGCTTTGGGTAAACATAAAAACAATCCCATTTTTTTAAAATTTTGTTCTTAGGTTGTAAACTGCAATTTTGTTCACAAAAATATTTTACCATTTAAAACTCTTTAAATCTCTTAAAATGAAAATTATACTGTAAAAATAAATACTGCTTTCTTACGTTAAGAACTACTGATTAGTTAAAATGATTGTTTTATTTTTAAATACTTTTTGAATGTCAATTTTTGTATTTGTGTACTGTTGTAATGCCCTGCATAATTAACTGTAAAAGTCTCTATGTCATTCACATGAATATTCTATGATCATTTCACATATTTATTTTCAAAGTTTTACATAGCAACTAATATGCAATCATCCATCTAAGCGTCAATTTAAATGGAATATTATCACAAGGATTCTCTATTTATTTCTATCTTTTAATTATATTTATATTATTATTTTGTTTAATTTAAGTTTTTTAAAAATTAAAAGTTTTGTCTTAAAAGGGTTCATGGAAAATCTGTTGTTGGTATTAAATTTAACAATAATTATAGCAATCAGAAAAAATCGATTTAAACATACAATTTCAAAATTTCTTCACGACTTATTTACAAATGCAACGTGATAGAGTGAAATTATTATTGTTAATCTTGAAGTTTCAGTATATTCTTGAACTGAAGCAAAGATCCATTTATTTATTAAATTTTAAAAACTTGGTGATCAAATCAGGAAAATAAGCCTCAATACATTTAGAAAATTCTAAAAATAACATGAATATTTAGATCAAAATTTTAACAAAAATATAAATGAAAAATGGAAAAATGAGTAATACAAAAAACAATGACAAGAAAATATTTTTTCTGATTCTCCTGATATTTAAAATCTGCTCCGTTTAAGGAAGTCAATGAACTGCTTGACCTTCAATCATTCTTCATTGCTGTAATGCAAATGTATTCCTTGACTTGTTTTCTGTATTTACAACAATTAATTCTTCAAGCTGCAGAACTATGAATATGACATTGATGCATCTGCATGCGTCAAAAGGTTTCCACACGCATGGATTTCTGATACTTTTCTCATACTAATTATCCATCAAATCTGCATGCATGTAATGGTTAGTAATTTCTATGCTGCAGGAAACCCAAACTTTTAATTGGTTATCTTTCGTAACAAGAGGCTCTCTCACCGTTCAGAAGTGGTCTCGATATTTTATGAGCGCAGATGGCACAGTTCCAATACCTCGGTGATTGACCGGGGTGCCTCAACGGTACTGCAAGTAGGCTAAGGATGACCCGAATCCATGCACTTGGTGGCGGCTGAAGGTGAGGGCCTTGTTCTGAGATAAACAATTAAAATAAAGGGTTCTTTCAGGGTGCAAAACAAATAGAAAATATGTAAAATGTTGTAGACTTGAAGCATGGAATTCGAAATGTTCAAGAAGGCATCGATGACATCATGATTACTACGAAAAAGAACATAAATATTGACATGATGATCATAGAAACAGGGATTGTGACGCCATTGATCAATGCCAGAACATAAAAGAGAATGCAAATTAAAAACTGCTGCTTTTAATACACATGAAATATGCTGTAAAGCAAAATGGAAAGAAAGCAAATAAATGAAAAACATTGCAATGAAGAGATATTCAATTAGAGAATGTGATTGAAAAATTCCAGAATATATAAGAAAAATGGGGGGAAAAAAAAAACTATATAGAGGTAGGAGAAATTTTGAATATAAACATAAAATTATCTCACAATCAAAATTAATAATTTATACCAAAAACGCTCACAAAAGTTGTAAATATTCGTAGATTTTTCTAATTCAAAGAAATGAAAATAAATTAATCTTATGCTAAAAATTTAATATAAACATATGATTTTCCTGAAATAAGAAGACTTCAAAATGAAGATATCGTACGATATTTTGTTTGGCAGCAACTACTATTTTTAAAGCAATAATTAGGTGGTAAGGTTAAAATTTCCTATTTTCAGCTAGAAACATTTGAATAAAATGTAATTCAAATGCAAGTTGTATTAATTATAAATTTTAGAATAAAAAATGTAGTTCAAATGCAAGTTGTATAAATTATAAATTTTAGAATTAAATTTATTTTAAATATTAAATAATAAATAATTGTCCTCCTTTACATCTTTAACAAAATTGTAATTTACAATGGTTGTAAAATAAATTGAGTAAATTTTGTGTTCCTCTCTTAAATTCTTTTTCAGACTGAAAAAAATATGATAAATATAATTTAATTAGCTTTGATTTTTCATTGCCTTACATTTTGACAAAATTTGAGGGAAAAACTATAATTTAATTTTAAATGTCAAATTACTCATATTTTTAAATTCACGATCTGAATTCTGAACAAATTGTCTTAGTGTTAAATAATTTTAAAAATGTTTAGGTTTACTTTTAGATTGATCACTTTTACTAACTAACAATAATTTTTGTTTTGTTTGTACCTGTTTCAATGTACAACGAGGATTCTGCTACTCTAAAATCATTTTAATTTGTATTGAAATTTCCCATGCCTTACACTCGGGGCTAAAACCATTGGGAGGCCTTTCTGGCCTATGAATTTATTTTTCCCTTGTCAAACGTAAAGATATAATCTTTTTTAAATTTCGATCGTTGGTTTTATTCTATTTAGTAGCAACATTATTTTATTCGATGACTACCTTCTGTTTTAGGCTACGATCAAGTCAACTTGTTTTTTAAAAAAAATCTGTTTCTAAATAAAAAAAAAGGACGACTTTTTGGCAACACATTTCAACAAAACTTCTTTGAATAAAATATACCATTAAATTAAATTTCATTTAAGCTAATTTCAAATAAACTCATGTTTGTGAAACACCATGAAGGAATCGTCATAATTGAATGAAATTTAATACACAGTTGAGTGGTAGTGGTACAAATAAATGATTAAATGTTAAGCAAACAAACAATAACAAGAGATCGGAATCAGTATTTTGTGTAGCCACCACGCGCCACAATAAGTGCTGCTACACGACGTGGCATGGAGTCAAACAAATTTTGAATGTCTGCCCAAGGAAGAGCATTCCATATTGTTTGTATGCGCACCCAAAGTTCGTCTGCGGAAGCAACAGGACGGGGTTCACGAGCGAGACGCCAACCAACGAAATCCCACACATGTTCAATCGGCGACATATCCGGTGAATACGCAGGCCAAGGAAGAAGCTGTACCTGCTGCGTTGCAAAGAAGGATTGAACAGTCCTAGCGATATGAGGGCGGGCATTGTCCTGTTGAAATACAGCGCCTGGCAAGCTTTGAAGGAAGGGAACAGCTTGGGGCTGTAGAACTTCACTGATGTACCGGTTGCTGTTCCTCAGATTGCCCACAATTCTTAGCAATTGAGATCGTTCATGATATGCTATGGCCCCCCAGACCATAATTTCGGGTGTTCGTTCACTGTGGCGTTCGATAATGCACTCCGGAAGGTGACGTTCACCGGCATAGCGGCCATCATGGTACCACAAATTAAAGCGGGATTCGTCAGAAAACACGACATGCTGCCAATCAGCACGCCAGTCTCTATGCTAAGCGGCTCATTGTAGCTGCATGCGGCGATGGTTTAGCGTGAGAGGGATCCTGTATAAAGGAGTCCTTGCGTGCAGTCCACGCTGCAGCAGACGTCTACGAATTGATGAAGCACACAATGAAGCACCTGTAGCTATTGACCACTGTGCTGCCAATTGTCTAGAGGAAGCTGTACGGTCCGTCAGCGCCATGCGGACCAGGTGTCTATCATCACGAGCTGACGTCACATTTCGGGGTCCACTCCCGAATTTCCGAGTTGTCCGACACTCGTCCGTCCACTGCTTCCAAAGACGCATCACTGTGCTGCTGTTACGCTGCACACGAGCGGCTACTGCACGATAAGACAATCCAGCTTCACGAAGGCCGATGATTCTTCCCCATTCAAACTCTGTAAGTTGTTCAAATCTCGCTCTCTTTCGTCGAAGAGGCATAAGTAACGATTGAGCTAACGTTTATCACTAGCAGACAACCACCGATAATCATTCACGCCTCGCTACAGCCGTCTATTTATTCGGTTCCATCCGCCGTTCAGAGGGCGCTGCTCAGCATACGCATGCGCTACGGATTTGAAATTCTAACCATTTGCATATCATGCGCTAATTTGCATTTCCTGAAAATTTCAGCTCACTCGTGTAAGTCCTTCATGGTGCTGCAATTTTCACAAACATGAGTTTAAAATGGTTAATAATAATCGTCTGCCGAGACTTACATTAATTTACAATCGAGTCATTTTGCTTATTTAATTAAAAATTCATGTATATTTAAATTGACACTGTCTTTATTTTCGAAAAACTGTTCACTTTTCAATTTTAATTGAAAAGTAAAATAACGTAGCTTTGAATATAGCAACAGAATATTTTTAGTATAGCATTCAGATTATGGTGATTCAATCGAATGAGAATCAAATATGAAGTCATAAAACTGAGAGAAAAAGTTAATCCTTCTTAAGGCTGATAAATAAGTCTTCTAGATAAACTAAATTGCTATTTACAATCTCTCAGTCCAAAGAAGTCTTGGCGTAATTTTAAAATAAATTTGCAAAAACTTGATGAAACTAACTTGCTGTTCTCGTGTTAATAATATTAAAAAAATTATTTTTTGGCTCTTTCAAACTGTTTCAATTTCAAAATCTTTGAAACTCTTTCATTGATACTTTATGCCTTCTCCTTCAACCTCCCTCTCCGCTGAAAACAAGCTAGTATTCTACAGGAGTCCTATTATCATACGTGCCTGCCCGGTTTGAAGTTCAGCTGGAAAATGAAGAAATAAATATTTGAAAATAAAATTCTTCGTGTGATCATCACGATGGATCCACAGAAATGATGACATCTGCCACTCTCTAACTCATCCCCGGTTAAGATGCTTTTTCTTAAAACTTTCACATTTTCTTTAAAAATCTCAGCACTATTTCTAATTTCGAAATTCAAAACTTGTCTAATAATGATATCACCCTTCTCTCCCCAATCGTGTTCAGTTATATTCTTTGTCATAATTTTATTGTTAACCTTCCTCTTCCATAGTATGGACGAAAATTGAAAGTGATAAACATATGGATTAGACCAGGCATGGGCAAACTAAGGCCAGCCGGAAGGTTCTATTCGGTTAGCGGATAGAATTTTAATTTGGCAGTCCGAGGCAAATTAAAAAGAAATATATATTATATATCCATCACTTTTTTCTACTTTAATTAAATTTTTTTTTTTTCTTCCTTTTTTTCAAAGGACTGATGATCCTTTTACTTTCTCTATTCTTGTTCTACAAAACATAAATCGACGGAAATAGTAAAAGCACAGACAACTTTCAATCGGTAAAGTGTTAAAAGCGGAAGTTCTTAGTAAGTTATAGCTGCAGATTTGGGACAACAAGCGTTATCTCTTTCTTGCGATATGTGAATCCAATTTAGGGGAATTAGACCTCACATGTGGCAGACTGCACATTTTTAAGCTCAGGCAGCGGCTTTTTCTTTTTTGCCGCGAGTTCTAATACTATTGATTGCATCATTTCCCGAGGTTTAATTCAATACCCTCAATAAATGAAGAGAAGCTTAAGAATTATGAAGATGGATTGAAAAAAACTGCATTTTGAGTTCGAACGTAGATTTCAAGATTGCAGTGCCATTCAAACAGAAATGGTATACTTTTACCATGCTTTTCCCGTAAATTGTGAAGCAGTGAGGCCAGATTTGCAGGTTGAATGAATTGAGTTGCAATCTAAACTCATCTCAAGCAGTTGTTTCTAAATATGCCAAAGTTATAGTTTTAGAAATCATTATCGAAAGTAAGTTTCCCAAACTTAATATCTCACATCCAGAAAATCAGTGCTATGTTTGCTTTATCTTATTATATGAACAAGTGCTTTCAACTATGAACCTTAAAAATAATTATTTCAGTAGACTAACAGATGAGCATTTAGCTTCGATCCTTAGAATCAGTACATCTCATTTCGAACCTCAATATAAGGAACTTTTAAAAACTGAAATCGCAATTTCATTCATCTCATTAACATATTTAAATTGTAATACTTGTATATTGTTTTAAAAATTTTAGAAAAATTTATCTTGGCCCGCCAAATTTTTGGCCTGTGACCGAAAAAACTGTTTGCCCATCCCTGTTATAGGGTATGTTAGTAGGATCTACAATTATTTTCAACCACTCATCCATCGATTATGACAGCGACTGCGAATGTACAACAATTTTTGACGACAAAATTCCAAACAATTGCAAGTTTTCTCAATGATGTTAAGGTAACGCGAATTAATAAGCGAAATGGGTGGGCATCAGCTTCCTATTCTGCGAAGAAGCTTTAGACATATCTGACGCAATGCAAGATACAAATGACGCCTTGGTAGACATGTTCTGCTATGAAAAAGGCCTCACAACTTAGGTGAATACTGACATAAGTTGTTATGTTCCTTATCTGTCGGAAATCTCTCAGGGATAGTATCTCTTTCAAACGGCATTGCTTGTTCTGAACAAAACAATTGCTTCTAGTAAATGTTGTCACACCAAAGACCGCAAAAAATCTCTGCAACTCTGTGGCAGTGTTGCATTTCAAACATTGTGATTCCGATTAGCTTTCTAGCCCATTTTCAACTTTAAAAGGGGGAAAAGAGCTCATTGATTTCAATGTTTTTGCATGCTCGGCATTCTACTTTCACCTCTTTTCTATTTTTTGAGGTGCTCTTATAGTATAGGTTAGAGATAAATATTTCATACTATTTTGCCCAGAGTGTTATGTAAAATTATAATTACAATTATATAACATGCAATGAATTAGAATTCCTATGAAATTTCATGTCAATTAAAAATTATAAATCGAAATAAATATAGAGCAATGCCTATCCATGTAAAAAAAAAAAAATTATATAGATAATAAATAAAAAAGTTAAAAACTTTTTGATATTTTTAAAATAAAGTCCTATTAAATTATATATACTCATTTTCGCAAGCTGTGATTCAGTTGTAGTAATAATAAAACATATATCTGTATGTATAAAATTATCTATTTTATGAGCTAATAATTTTGATGTTATATATTATTTTCATCAAAAGTTGTTTAGTTAAAAGTGTATTGCAGTTTCTTTGTAACATTTTATGTCCTTATTAGCAATTCAATTATTAAATAAAAACTATACCAATGACGTTTTACTGCAGCTTCAGTAGCAAGATCGTCCTCCATTGTAGCTTCATGGATTAATAATGAGCAATCTTTGCCTATAAAATAATAATATAACTATTTTTTAATAATTTAATAAATAAAATATTTTTTTCATAACACAATTTAAAAGTTTTTATAACATTTAAAATTTCTAAACACATTTCTCAATTATATTAATATCAAATCTTAATACTTTGAAATCAAAAATCAGTAGACAATCTCAAAATCTTCCTGACTACTTCTGATGACACCATTAAAAAAAAACATGGATTAATACAGATGAATTTCAACAACTAATGCAAACTCCTCTCACCAGTAGGCAATACAAATAATTTACACAAAATACAAATAAATTTTTAAAAAACTTTTTAACATAAAATAAGCATAGCGGTAAACTTCAGAAATAAAACTATTTTATCAAAAAATATTTAAAATTAACATTTTTACTAAAGAGGTTTATAAAAAGAAACTTAAACATTTGATATATAATTTCAATTTGTATATAAGTTTTAATAAAATTACAATTTAGCTTTTTTAAACATTCCATAAACCAAATCCAATGGTTGATTAGCCGAGTTCCATACATTTTGCTGTTTTGTTTTTGTCCATAAGATATTTATGATTGAATCAGCTTTCAATAAGATTACACATTTTTACAAGATAATATTCTTAACAATCACACTTCTCAAAACTCTCAGATTTTTTTAAAAATTTCAGTTGTAATAGGTAATCAAACTGAATTATAAGTATAATATAAATTGTGGTTATTAGTAGAAAAAAAAATTTTTTTCACATTTTCTTAAAAGATTGTACATTGTCATGCTATTAATAATTATATATATAATATAAAATATATTTTGTTAAATATTTGATATTACTTCTTAATTAATTTTAAATAATGGATAATAATTCTTAAACAAAGAAAGAGATATTTGCTTTTTCTATTCACGCATTCAGAATTGAATTAATCTTAAAATGTCAACATATGCATTTTCAGAAAAAATGAGTTATTTATAAAGGAGGAAGATATCGTTAGAATATCGTTTTGTAAATATTTATATAACATTGTATCATTAAATTGTATTATCAGCATTGTATTATTTCAGAAAACTATGGATAATGAAACAAAAAAAGTCTTAAAATATACAAGTTCTGTCTTATAAAGTACGGGATGGGTTTAGTAAATTCCTTCGAACGTAACAAGAGTCAAATGGCAGACAGAGGACGCATTACCTTGGGACGTGTTTGAAATTGCAAAGCAAACCTCATCACTATGGGATCCTCAGAGTTTCACTCAGCAGTGATTAAGTGTGATTGCAATTCACCTTGCCCGTCGTTAAAAAATGTTAAATTCTTAAATTAAACAGCGTGTGAATTTGAAATGTTTGGTAAAACTGAATAAAAAAAAACAATGGAATGTTTATAGATGCTTATTCAAGTTTACGGAGAAGAATGTATGCCTGTGCGCAAGTGTTTGAGAGAGGGGGAAAAAACCCACACCACAAAAAAAGACCAAAACCAACAACACTTCCTTTTCGCAATGCCGTGCCGAAAAGGAAGACGACGAATGCTCTGGCAGCCGGCAACTTTGAGAACCAACGAAAATGTGAAAGAAAAAAAAAAATTGTATTGTAATAGTTCCCAGAATTTTCAAACCAAAACAAAAAGAACGGCATAAGGAACTTTGTGTCATTACTTGTGATAAAACTTGGATTTTTCAATAGATCCCACGACAAAAAAAGCAACCCATGCAGTGGAAAAAATGCTCTTCTGATTGAAAAACCTCATCAGAGAAAATCTGAAGTTAGAACAATGCAGATTGCATATATATATATATATATATTAAGGGTATCATTTGAAAGAGTGAGTACCATAAGGACAATTTTCCATATAATATCTTCACCAATGTTGGTAGTTTCAGCGAATAGCATGGCTATAGAAACCGTGAAAAATTTTCCTGACCAAACTTACAACATTTTCCTGATTTGCGGCCACCACTTATATTTATTTCCTGGCTTTCTCCCTCTCCTACACTATTTAAAACACTTTTACCAACTATTTAATATGAAAAAAATATATTATGAAATTTAATTTCCACAAATGGAATGAACATCCTAAAACAATCTATTAAAACAGCATATTGCATTTCTCATATGTAAAAAATACTGGAAATTTTAACAAAATAATGAATATATCTTGATTCCAAAGATAGTATACATCATATGCTACTCATGATGTTCCATAAGTAATACACAATGATAAGAGCTGACCTCAGCTTATCGCTCTTTTTTCAACGTAATGAAATTCTAAAAGGCGCCATACCCTTGAAAGAAAGCTGTCCTAGTTTGCTGTTTATCATGCATGTAATTGGTGCAAAATGCTATTGTCGCCAATTTTCACTGATTTTTGGATATTTTTACTAATTTTTCCGACTTTTCCACATCGATAAAATTTCTTGAGTTTTCGGTTGCGTTGTCATCTTCTTGAACCAGCATTAATAACAAAGAAGTTTTGATTAAGCTGAGAGAAAGGCTTACGGGGAAAAAATCCCTCAGAATTCTAATGAAATCGCTTTCCCTTTGCATGAAGATAAAGCTCCTTGGCACACAACGCTGTCCATGATACAGTGTTTGGTTGAAAAACGGATCGAACCTCCTCCATATTCCCTTCATTAAGCACACCATGTGACATTTTCGATTTTTCCAAAAATAAAATCTGTGCTATGAAATGAAAACGTTATGAGTTTGAGACAGTTAAGAGGAAAATGTCATAACTTTTAAAACATGAATGAATCTCATGTGAAAAGCAACTGGAACACATTTTTTTGCCAGCAAGAAAATAAGAATGAATTGATAAAGTGAGCACCAATGGAGAATAAATACATTGAAGAGCTTAAACAATGAATTTTCCATAATTTGTAAATAAATATCTTCTTTCTGAGTTGATTCTATTGCTTTATAGACAGACCTCATATGTTGCTATTTTTGAATTCAAACCATGGTTGATAGAAATCATCACTGAAATTATTGACACTGCATGCAAAATTTTCAGAAATTCAGTATAAAAGTTAAATTCCTCTCCCTCATTTTTTCAGCAAAATTACAATATAAAATTTCAAAGAAAGGGCCATATGGTCCAATCGATATGTTGCATTTTACCATTGCTGTAGAAATCATATGAATATTTGAAGTATAATTGAAAATAATAAATATAAATTTTTTTTTTTTTAAATATATATATGGAATATGTTGCCTGATAATTTTGAGATAGTACATGGAATTTTCGAACTAATAGATCAAATTAGTGGAATTTTCAGAATACAATCGTCACTGGTTTACACATCCTCTCAAACCACAGATTTTTAAAATAATAACCGCTCAGATAGTGAGTAACAGTAATCAAATTTACATACTAAAATTGTATTTATTTCTTCACTTATAGTATAATATTTTTTTAAAGCTATGTATTTCTAGAAGATATAATAAGATGACTAACGAAAATTAATATATATATTAACTAAAATGAATATATTAAACAAAAATAAATATATAATTCTTTTTAAATAAAACATAAAACATTTTTTAAAACTACAAAGATTTCAAAACTAAAACATTATTTATTTAAGATATAATAATTTTTACCTGCTATAACAAGTCTATTGCATGGTTCAGTATCCCCTGAATAAACTAACTTCCACTTAGAAGATTTAGATGAAACAATTATGCCATGAGCATCTTGACAATGATTAACTGGAACTGTGGATATCTATAATTAAGAAAATCGAATGGTTACATAATAAAGAAAGTTACTATCAATCTAATAACTAATTATGAAAAACTTTAAGCTTGCAATACAAAAATTGTTCTCATAAAATCATTTTTGGCAAATAAACAAAACAATTTACTTGTATTTAAAACTTAAGAATTTTTAGAAAAATCATGAGTAGCATCATCATGAGGATATAATAATGCTAAGAATGAAAATGAAAAAAATTAATAATAAAACTAAATACAGGCAGGCCTTTTAGAATAAATAAATACATTTTAAAAACGAGCAGCAGTATAAAATAATCTTCAAATTATGGAACAAACTATTTTTTCTAAATTCTTTATAATTATCTTTTTGAAAGAAGGAAGAAAAAAGTTATAAAGGCCTATTCATTTTAAATTATACATTAATGACAAGAAATTAAATACATTCACCTCTTTTCATGGATTTTTTTTTTTTTATTTTCTTAACTTTTTTTTTTTTTCAAAAACATTTTTTTTTTTTCATTATTTTTACATTAATAAAAAATATTTCAATAAATACTTACTAAAAGATCAGGACAACATTGAAAAGTATTTTCAAAATGTAAATTAAAAAATTCATCGTGTTCCAAGGAAGAACATTCCACAAATCTAAATTTAAAAAAGAAGAAATTACTGTAATATATAATATACTGTCAGAAAAATGTTCCATTAAAAAATAATTTTAAATTTTTGTTTAACCTATAAATACTTTATTTTACAATAGGTTGTATGATATTTTTATTAAAAAAAGATAATAAAAGACAAAATATTAAAATGTTTTTTATTTACATTAAATATAATTACATAAAGTAAGTAAAGAAATCTAAAAAGCTTTAATTCTATTTTTACAATACAATTTGCTAATATTTCTACAAATAATTTTATTTGCATTATTTAATTATTAAAAAAAAAAATTGTCATATATAAAAAAGCAGCTTAATTCAATAATTAACAAAGTATACAATAGATTATAATGCTACTTGTACAAAGATTTCACATTCTCAAAATTCATACTGTAATGTTTGAGCCATTGCTTCAAATTCATTGGTCCAATTAGTCTAATTTTTTCATAATTTCTCTCCAGTTTATTAAAAATTCTTTTTCGTTCCTTTAGAATTGTAATTAAACCCTATAAATGAATTTTAAAAAAAATTTTAATTTTCTCAGATTACATATAAAATAATTCTGTGATGTAATTTACTTTTAATAACCAATCTTATTTGAAATAAATAAAAGGGATTTTTCACATAAAATATAAAATATACATGTTTACCATAATTCATTAAATTAATGGATTATTTGTTTTGGACACTATAGTTATATACAACTATTGAAAAAATAATTTTTAAGCATAGCATTGATGTTCTAAATAAAAACACATACATAAATTAATATTGTATAAGTGTATTCTTTTCTTACATATTTCCCTCATTTATTGTATTTAAAATAAAACAAATTTTCATAATCACACATAAAGCATTTGCTATATTATAAAAATCTATGAAATTAAAAAAAAAAACATACTTCTGCAATATCAAATTTATTCTTACCAGATGATGATCAGCATGCATATGAGAAATGAAGATAACAGACAAGTGCAGTAATAAATCTTCATTTTTGTCTCCAAACAATCTTAAAATTTGTCCATAAGTTCCTTCGCCACAGTCCATAAGTATGTATTCCTTTTCACTAAAAAAAATAATTTAATTCTTAATTTCACTTTCATAAAGCTTTCCAAAGCCATTAAACATAATTTACTGCCAACAATCCATAGTTGAAATTATAGCCTGCAAAATAATAATATTAAATTGACCATTTTAACAGTGAGTTCCATAAATATCCACTTTATGTTATTCTAATTATATTGTCAACTTTTTTTTTTTTAAGTATTAATTATATAAGCTTTAATTATTTAAGTATTAATTATATATTAATTATAAAAATTAAACATTTTCTATTCGTTGAAGCTTAATTTGATCTTTTCTTCATTCTTTATCAATCACTTCCTTAACAATACCAATTATAGTATCTAATAATTGAACGAAATACAAGAAAGCCACAGCAACGCGTGGTCGGGTCTTCTAGTTAATTATAATGATCAATATGAAATATACTTCCACCTTGAGTTGGGGCAACTCAAAAAAATTACTCTATACAGTAATTTTACTTCTATTATATTAAGACTGAAACCTAAAATTATTAAAAGTAAGCAGAAATAAATTACTAAAATTGAAAATTTCTAAAATCCATAATTACAAACTCAATATTGAGGCATATGAAATGTTATGACCACCTTCTTCAGTTATTCTTGATTTCTTTTCAGTTAAGTAAGAACACTTTTGCTTTTTCCTTGACATATTTTGATGTAACAATAGGTTCTTGATTTACCTTCGATCTTTTAATCAGCAGAATTTCTTCTTCAGCTGAAATTTTCAAAGGAAAAATTTGCTGAATTGCTATTAATATTTTTGATTGTTCCACTTTAATCCTTACAAGTCGAATTTCATTATCTTTTCATGATATAACCTCAACAAATTTGCCCAGCAATTCGACCATTTTATTTAGTGTGATCACTTTCTATTAAAACCTGTTTCGTTCACTTTCAAAGAATTCCTTCCTCTCTAGATTTTGGTCTTGGTCTTGAGTTTATTATGGCGGATAAAGCTACAGTTTGATGTAGGAAACAAAAAAGCTTATTAAGATGACTTAAGTAATCTGTTCTGAATCAATTCTTTAAATCTTTTAAAAGTGTTTTGCCTGTATTTCCTTCTTTTAATAAAAGATTTCTGTTCTAGCATATTGATGTCACATAAATTGCTTTTTTTATATCAGATAGAAATATTGGATGGAGTTAAAGGTTTATTTGTATAATTTTCTGGCATATATGTCTTAAATTGGTCACATAGGCAGAATCAACTATGATAGTTTTCATGAATTAGGACTCTCTTAATTAAGTCTTTAATGATTCAAATAAGTCGATCAACGACCCTACCTAGGTTCAGTTGATGAGTTAAATTTTCCTTCGAATGTCTTTAATGAAACAAATTTTTATTTTTTTTTTTTTTACCAATCCAAGTTCTTCAATAAATTTAATACACCTCGTACCATCGCTGCAATAAATAATAGTTATTCCTACTCGACATGAGATAAGAAAATTCTCTGTCGAAACAGCAGTAACTAACTCCAAATGAACGGACAGATAAACCTTACAAGTGAATATAACAATCCATCCCATTTTGAAGTTCCATTTGAGAAATAACAGGTCGTCGGCCATATCGATTCCTGTTACTGAAATACTGCAACTTCTTGAACCCTATTTTCGAAAAAATTGAAGATGCAGATTCTATGCTTTTCAATTGAATCTTTTGCAAATGACACTCTTGCTGATTACTCTCTGGACAAAAAACAAAGGTATTGTTTTATAAGAGTTCCAGAAGAAAAGGATCTCCGCACCTCTATTTCAGAATTGAAAATTAAAATAAAATTTCTTCCAAAAGATAGTTGCATATACGGAAAATAATAGGAATAACAGAGACTCTCTGGAGATATTTTCTTCCTTAAGAATATTTAAGAGAATTTGAAGACCAGCATGCAAGTTTTTAATATGCTGGTGAATTATTAATCTCTGTCACCTCCGAGGAAATTCAGAGAATGCTGCTTAAAAGTTATAGTCTGATTCCCAAGCTTCAAATTATTGAACCTGGGAAATCGGACTATAATACACCCATGATTTTAAATTAATCGACTGTTAAAGATCCTTGGCCATGTATTGACTATTGTAAATTAAATGCTATTATTAAAACTGGATTTTTCCCTCTGCCTAATATAAAAGAAATAATAGAAACTACAGCAAAAGCTAAATACATAATTATCTTAGATCTAGCATGAGGATATTGGCAGATACCTTTAACAAAAACTCAGAGATATGCTATTTTTGTGACTCGTTTTGGAAGCTTTCATCTATTATGATTGCCATTCGGACTGAAAAAAACGCTCCATATCTCTTCGGCAAAGTTATATCTGAATTACTAAAGGTTTGTGAAACCTTCACTCTTCCATATCTTGATGATATTGCGGTCTTTTCAAAAACATGGGAAGATCACATTAACCCCTTAACTGCCGCCGACGTATATATACGCCTCATTCAACCGATGCGTTCACTGTCGCCGGCGTATATATGCGCCTTTCCGAAGTACGATCCTTTGCATTGCACTGCTATAAAGAAAACTGCTCCCACGGTCTTGGAATGCCACAAAATGACCTTGACAGTGTTTGAAAAGGATTTTATTATTTCGG
This sequence comes from Caerostris extrusa, assembly GCA_021605095.1. Lineage (NCBI taxonomy): Eukaryota > Metazoa > Arthropoda > Arachnida > Araneae > Araneidae > Caerostris > Caerostris extrusa. The sequence continues at coordinate 50,371 of BPLR01005518.1, read as the reverse complement.
AGAAAAGGGATATAGGTATTGGTAAGGGGATGTTTCTGAAACGGTGAGTCATAGCTGTGCAGTTTTTGCTTCCGTTTCTGTTTGAGTAGGTCGTGCTTTTTTATTCTTCTTTTTGCTTCCGTTTCGTCGTGAAACCAGCTATTAATGCAATGAATGTGATTTTGGTTTATGTGACTTGGTTTATAAAAAACAAGTTTAGACATTTTAAATAAATAGTTATTTCTTCTATCATATTTTACATATGAAACAATAAAGAATTCTTGTTTTAGGAAATATCACACAGCAGATAAGTTCTAACATCTGTTTTATTACACTGTTATTCTATACTTTAAATTTAGAATTTTTGTTTTTTTTACATTTTTATTTTTTCTGTGAAAGTAAAAGGTCTCATGTTGCAAAAACGCACCTCTTTTTTCCTCCAATACATATCATAACTACGCGCGCCTGTATGAAAACGGTGGCACTGGGGAGAGCATCTCGTAAATTTTCCTCGGCAGGTAAGGGGGTTAAGGGACTTTCCTTTGTTTTAGACTGAATAAAAAAGCCAATTTGCACCTTAAGCCCTCGAAATTTAAATTTGCCCAAAAACATTTTAAATATTTGGATCATATTGTAGAGTAAGGCTTAAGAACACCTAAGGAAGTTAAAGTTCAAACCAACAAAGATTATCATTCTCCTAAAATTAAAATGTTAGTTAGAGTGTTTTTTAGGACTGGCGAAATATTATAGACAATATATCACTATTTTCTCTGTAATTATTTTCCCTTTCAGTGGTATTCTTAAAGGTCCTAGCAGAAAAGCAAAGTGCAATGGACTGAGACATGTGATGTTGCTTACCAGAAACTTAAAGAATTTTTGTGCAGTAAACCAGTACCTCATGCTCCAGATTTCAAAAACAGTTTATTGTCCAAATCAATGCCTCAGATTATGGCATCGGAATAATTCTGCCGCAATCAGATGAAAAGCAAAAGGAACACCATTTTTGTACAGCAGTAAGAGAAAGAAAATATTGCACATCAGAAAAAGAATGTGCTGTCATTATTTATGCAGTAAAAAAGTTACATTTTTATCTAGAGAGTCACCAAAAATTCTTAATACAAATCAATCATAATCCCCTGGCTACATTCTAATGCTAATACGTACTAACAACCATCTAATGCAATGGTTTTTATTTTTTTTCGCAGCCTTATAATTTTAAAGTTATTCATCATAAAGGGAGTTTACATAAAAATGTTGATGTGTTAAGTAGGGTAAAATAATTTTTTCTCTTTATTTGAATGTGTACATAACTATTTACATCTATTTACACATGTAATAAATGTGTTCTATATTTCTCTTAGTACAATTTTGTATGTGTTTTATATTTCTCTTAATACAATTTTGTATGGGTTTTTTATTACAATTTTGTATTGTTATATTTCTCTTAGTACAATTTTGTATGAGTTTCATATTTTTCTCAGTATATTATTATTTTTGGCCAAGAAAAATTAGGTGTATGTTAAGAGAGAGAATGATAGAATAGTCTGACTTTGGTTAAGTGTTATGTAAGCTTTCTATTAGCTGAACAAAACTTTCCCTTCGGAAAAAGTTACTCTGTCCAAGAAGAAGTTAGTTTGTACTGACTAGCGAAACGCTTACATGCTTGGGTGAGAAGTCTAGAAGATACGAGTTATTGCCGAAACTCCTACAGAAGTTTCTAGTGCATTTTGTTGCTGAGCAACTGCTGACGTCAGGCTCTTTGCTGTTAAAACAAATTCCCCGTAGAACCTGAGGAAAGTGTCTTACTCTGGGTGTCGTTCAAAGAGGAGACGTGATCCTATTAGTGTATGGCAGTTGTGCCAAGGCTCCATGAGGAGAATGATGCTGATATTTTCGTCTTGTGTTTTGTTTGTAAATATTGCGCATGTGCTATTTATGTCGTAAAAGTAATTTTTATGTTTAAAAACTAAGCTGCGGTTGAAGATTTTTGAATTATAACACAAAAGTTCAACTGAGATCATTAAAAAAGTGCGCGGTTTCGTAACAAACCATCGCTGTGAGTCACTAAGAATGATGGAAGCCGTTGAACATCAACAAAAGAAATGATTAAAATTATTTTGCATGAAAATTTGGGAGAAACAAAAATCTGTATTAAATTTGTTCCACACACTTTAACTAATGATGATATCTGTGCAATGTGCACTTTTCTTTAAAAAAAAAAAAAAAAAGTTCACATTGCATAGATATAATTTCAGCAGCTGAAAGTGATCCAAACAACTTGAAATCGGTTGTTACAGGTGATGAAACATGGTACTTTCAGTATGATCCAAAAATAAGGTGCAGGGTGGAAGTCAGAAAGCTCACCACAGGCCATAAAAACGAGAGAAAAAAATTCCATCAAAAATCAAATCAATGCTCTTCACATTCTTCGATAGCAAGGATATTATTCACAAAGAATTTGCTCTAAATGGATAAACAATTACTGGTGAATATTATTTAAAGGTTTTGATGCATTTGATAACCAGAATTTATCGCATTCGACGAGAATATCGGAATCAATTGGGGTTTGTTGCATGATAATGCACTCAGTCACAACTCACTAAAGCAGAGACGATTTTTAACAATTAATAACATCTGCGTGATAAATCATCCACCATATTCACTTCATTTAGCACCCTGCGACTTCTCTTGATTCCCAAAATTTACAATGAAATTAAGAGAGTGTTATTTTTTATGGCATCGTGACTATACAAACAGCTTTGAAGTAACTTTTGGAAGCAACTCGAACAGGCATTCCAGTTGTTATTAAGCAGCTGTAACAAATGTACTGAAGCTGAAGGAACTTATCTGAAATACCCCCCCTCCACACCACTCACCCAAATATTTGTTTATATTTAATTTAATAAACCAAGTCTGAAAATTCTTTGACACACTGTGTATCCATCCTCAAGATCTTCCAAGAACAGTCAATATCTGCTACATGGGATTTAAGTAGTTGGAATGTCTGATACGATCCAAGGAGATGCAGCTTAGCTAGCTAGAGTTCAGAAATCAGAATCAACGTTTAATTTTATATCTGGCGAAATAAAAATAAAACTACACACACACAAAAAAAAAAATCTACATTAAACTTTTTACTTTGTATTTTTGTCCAATTAATCTAAATGCCTTGACCCAATTAATTATCAAGCTTTTGCAATGTCTCAAGAGGCACGCTTTGGGAATCACTGATCTAAAAAATGTACAGAAAATTAAAAATAATAAATAACCATAAAATTACCTGGATTTTACTAATATAGCAGACACATTTCTCAATTTACTTGGAATGGAAGCACCTGTGCCTAAAAATATAATCTCAGGATACAAATTTCCTATGGAAAAGAAAATATATTAAAAATAAAATACTAAAATAGTAATGTACGTTTTTTGTGCAACTAAGCTTATATTTCAATATAAAAGTTAAATCATTTTGAATAAAACATTAAATTAAATAAATTTTAATTAGATACGAAAATTGTTGAAAGTTTATAAAATTATCTAGGACATAAATTATTGCTGAAAGAAACATTATTTTCTTAAGAACACAATTGAAACATTTTTTCTTTATTCATTCAAACAAGTGTAGTAGTACAAGTGTATTATTAAGTGAAAAAATTTCACTTAAAGAAAATTTCTATGAAAATTATTTCTTTGAAAACTGAAAGTTTACTTACAGTTTCACAAATTAAAAATACTATAAATGAAATGAAAAATACCATTTTTAAATGTCTTCTCTTTTCTTCAATTTTGTATTTTAATTCTCTTAATAGAATTTCAAATCCTTCAGCTTTCATAGCTTCTTCAATAAATTCATCAGGTTGCAATTTTAAAGCAGAATTTCTGTCAAAAATCAAAGTTAAAAAATTAAATATATATACTTTGGTTATATTGTTACTTAAAAAAATTGTGAAAATAGAAGGTTAAATTACAGAAGTAACATAAAAGTAAGTGGCATTATATCACAAAAATAATATTGAAATGATATACAAAGCATTTTGATGAAGCTTATGAAAACATACAAAAAAATTATATTAACTCGTCAGAAAGATTTTATTTTAAAACATTCAAATTTAAGCTCCTTTTTCTATATTAAAAATATAAACATCTTTCCATTGGAAGAATAAATCTAGATATTTGATTAAAATATCAAATTATTTATTATAAAAAACTTACTCATCAATTCCATTAAAAGGTCGTAAATTATATCTTTCTAAGGTACAGGCTTGGATAGTATTAGGAATCATACTTGATATATCATTTTTTACTTCCTATAGCAAAGATATTCAGCTTTAAATTTCATATATAAAAATAAAACATACATAACATTCAATAATAATATATTAATTTTGATAATTATAAATTAAAGAATATTATCAAATAAATATAAAAAGGATGTTAGATTACAATATTCAAGGATTATACATAAAAGATATACTTCAAATGCATTGAATAATTCTTTTGATAAATACAACTAATGAAAATTTAATATAATTATAGAATTTCAAGTAAAGATTATAGTTGATACGAATTCACGTTTATGTACATACTGTCATTTTAGCACACATAAAATGCACACTGTTAAAGACATCCATTGCTCTTCAGAAGATGACAACAACATTGCAGTTAAAAATAAAAAATAAATATATGCCATTTGTTATTAAAAAATCTATGCAACTTAAACTATTTTGAAATAGAAAATTATAATTTCAATTGGTGAATAGCTTAATTTAATCTAAGTAAATTCTTAAAAATAAAACTTTTATAGAAATGATTATATGTATTAGAGCAGTTATTGATTGTTTTAATAGTACTACTAAGATCCAGTTTCTTTGAAAGAAAATTATATTGCTGCTGTATAAGATTTAAATTTAAGATCTCTCTACAATACATGCAACTATTTTTAAAAAAGAAAAATTTCCAGAAAAATTTTTGATGCTGTTAATTTAGATGGTGGACTACATAGGTGTTCAAAAGTTTAGAGGTTTTGTATAATTTGTCGATTTTCTAGCAAAGTACTAAATAGAAGAAAAATATTAATGTCTTCAAACAAAGGAGCAAATCTTTAGTATAGAATATAGAAGCATATACAAGTGTGTATATGGTGCATATAGAATAACACAAGTGCACATGTTAATTTCCACTTTTTTTTTCACAAACTTCAATCATTTTTTTTACAAAATTTCAAAGCAAACAGTTAAAATGAGTGTAACTACCAAAATTTGGACGATGGAATGAGGTGGTGAATAATAAAAGATCAAAAGCATGACTGTCTTAAAGGTAAATTGATAGAGATAGAAATGTGACGGCTAGCACCCTGTCAAACTTTTGGCAACAATTTAAAGATACTGAATTTGTAAAGAGAAAGCCTAGGAAAGATGATCATAGAGTCATGACAGGCAATGAATATTAAAGTTTGCAAAATGCAGTGAGCCGTAACAGCTCAATAGTTTCTTGTGACTTTCATGAAGCTTCAGAAACCAGAGTTTCAAGGATTACTGTTTCAAAAGATTACATACACACAAAAAAAATGTGTCTACAAGAATGACTTACTGCTTATATCCCTTTTAGAATTTTATAAAAAATAACTTTGAATTAGAGATTAGAATGAACCATTCTATTCAATGGTGAGTTCCTGTATGTCTGAATCACTTATACTTGATGAATTATTTTCTTGAAAGAACTAGAAACCCACTACTTATTCTCTAACCTGTGAAAAAGATACAACTAAAGCTGCAGGAGTTTGACAGTATGGGAAGTCATGTTGAATCAACATGTTGAATGAGCACACAGACAACATGTATTTCTTTCCTTAGAGCCTAACAGTGGAATATGATGATGTGATCTTGGAGCTTGATGTTTTCATTATCAAGGGTGCAATTAATCCAAAGGAGTTCAGGGAAATAAACCACTTGGAATTACAACAACACAATTCCACATACGGTTCAACTAAACAAATTTCTGGTTACTTAGGATATTTACCAGATGAACTGGCCAGTAAGATCTCCCGACCTAAATTCTATAGGCATGTTCTTGGGTGGGTTCAGCTCCACCTCCACTTCTTAGAGCCATTCAGGGCCTGAAAAACAGTGTTGCTGGAGGAGTAGCATTAACTTCCCAGAGCCTCCTATTCTATCTGATTTCCAGTATGAATTCATGTTGTGAGAGCTTTATACATGAGATAATTAATTCATTTTTGTATTCAGTATTGAAATTTTTGTTTTAGTGTCTGCTGAGGAGTTTAAAGAACAATCATGTGTATTCCATATTAACTTTTGTTCACACTTCATTTCATTAAAATCTGTTCAGTAACTCTGGGGATACTCACCCAAAAACGAAAATTTTCTTATTAAATATGTATGAAAATAATTGTGTACATTGCTATCTATGTTACATGAATACATGCTCTTTAATTTTTAAGATTTTTAACTACAAACCAATATGAAGTAATTAAAAATATATATTCAGTTATTTCAGAATAACTAGAACAACTATGCAAATATATATCAGAAGGAAGGAAGACTTTAAGAAATGTCCTGGTCCACTAGATTGTTGATCTTAGAGTTATTGTTTGTACAGTGTTTTTTATTTAAAGATAGTGTGATGTTTGAATTTTCATGATTTTGAAGATTACATTTAAATTTTCATAAATACATTTGGCTATACATTTTAAAAAGAAGTATTACTTTGTACGATTTTAACTATTGAGTCCTTCATTACATTAAACACTACTTTAATTGATATCTAAGTGATGAAGACAAGAAAATATAACTGTAATAATGTTATATTAAGTTTTCTCAGTTTGTAGAAACTAAGAACTTTTAATTCTTCAATTTAAATAATGATAAAGAGATTTCTAGAGCAATCTTTTAATTATTGTTTTGATCAAGCCAAAAAAGACCTTTTATTTAACATTTATAACAAGACCAACAGCATGTTAATTAATAAGTCCATGAATAAATCCTTAGTTAAATTTAATATTATTATAAAAACTATAAAGAGATGATCTACATAATATATATCATGATATATTTTAAATAAAATACAGAATTAGTAAAGTACAAAAATCTTAATAACAATATTAAAATCAATAGAATTTCAAACAAAAATTAACCAACCAATACAAGCTAGTTTTTTTAACTCTTTTACACAATTAGTAAATATTAGAAATATTATTACTCTTTAGAATATTACAATTAGAAAAAAAAAAAACTAACGTTTTTCATATGCTTTTCTGTGAATTCATTTAATCATGACAATATATTGTAAAAATTGGTACTTACGTACTAACGGTACCTTGTCGACAGACTTGGCGTTTTTAAGTGTCGCCAATGGAACCCCTGCAGATTTGGCGGTTTTTCAGTGGCGCCAATACAGTAACCCATGCAGATTTGGCGCTTTTTAAGTGGCGGCAATCTAACGGCTGTAGATTTGCTGAGTTTCGACGCCATATTGTTGTGATACGAAAATGCGTATTTGGGATTTGCCAGAAACGGAGCACGATGCAATTTTATTTTTCCAAGAGCGAAATATTTTAATAACAAAGAGCACACGCGCTACAGATTTGGCGCCAATCTACACTTAAAATTTTTGTTCCAAATAATAAAGATTGGCGACACTTAAAAACCGCCAAGTCTGTCGCCAAGATACCGTTAATACGTAAAGTACTATACACTGAAGTGACAAAAGTCATGGGATACCTCTTAATATCGTGTCGGCCCTCCTTTCGCCCGGCAAAGTGCAGCAACTCGACGTGGCATGGACTCAACAAGTCGTTGGAAGTCTTCTGCAGGAATATTGAGCCATGCTGTCTCGATAGACGTCCATAATTGTGAAAGAATTGATGGTGCAGGATTTTGGGCACGAACAGACCTCTCGATGATGTCCCATAAATGCTCGATGGGATTCATGTCGGGCGATCTAGGTGGCCAGATCATTCGTTGGAATTGTCCAGAATGTTCTTCAAACCAATCGCGAACAGTTGTGGCCCGGTGACATAGCGCATTGTCATCCATAAAAATCCCATCATTGTTTGGGTACATAAAGTCCATGAATGGCTGAGAGTGATCTCCAAGTAGCTGAACACAAGCATTTCCAGTCAATGTTCGGTCCAGTCGCAGCAGAGGACCAAGTCCATGCCATGAAAAAACAGCCCACACCATTACGGAGGCACCACCAGCTTGAACAGTGCCTTTGCTGACAGTTTGGGTCCATGGCTTCGTGGGGTCTGCGCCACACTCGAACCCTACCATCAGCTCTTACCAACTGAAATCGTGACTCATCGGACCAGGCCACGGTTTTCCATTCATCTAGGGACCAACCGATATGCTCACGTGCCCACGAGAGTCGCTGCAAGCGATGTCGTTCTGTCAGTAAAGGCACTCGAGTCGGTCTTCTGCTGGAATAGCCCAAGAAAGCCAAATTTCTCTGCACTGTTCTAACAGACAAGTCCCTTGTACGTCCCACATTGATTTCTGCGGTTATTTGACGCAGTGTTCCTTGTCTGTTAGAATTTACGACTCTTTGCAGACGTCGCCGGTCTCGGTCGTTAAGTGCAGGCGGTCGACCACAGCGCTGTCCATGGTGGGATGTTATGCCTGAAATTTCATACTCTCGGCACACACTCTTGACACAGTGGATCTGGGAATGTTGAATTCCCTAACGATTTCCGAAATGCCATGACCCATGCGTCTAGCTCCAACTAACATTCCGCGTTCAAAGTCTGTTAATTCCCGTCGTGCGGTCATCATCACGTCAAAACCTCTTCACATGAATAACTTGAACAGAAATGAAAGCTCTGCGAAAGCACTGCGCATTTATACCTGTTCTACGCGATGCTACATATATTGCTATATTTGCATATTGCTATCCCATGACTTTTTGTCACTTCAGTGTATTTTGAAAGCGTTTTGATTGTTTTTTAAGTGTGGATTGGCGTCACTTAAAACCGCCAAATCTGTAGCGGCGGTTGGAGCGTTTTCACTAATTGTCGCCAAGGTACCGTTAGTACGTAAGTACCAAAAATTTAATATTACACAAAAATCAATTAAAATAACAATATAAATAATTTAAAATGGTTAACCTCTTTTTCATGAAGTAAAGAAAATATTTGAGGATGAAGAAGATTAAGCTGATGCTGAATTTTATGAACAGCAGTACTGTTTACTGTTGAACAATCTTCATTTAAAATTAAATGGCAAGTAGTTGAAGGAAACCTATATATTAAATATATATGAGACTTCAAATAAACCAAACACAAATAAAAGAAACAAGTTTATACTATGAATTTGTACTTAAAAACATAATTGTTACAATTCATATAGGTAAGCAAAATTTACTAAGAACTTAATTATTCAAATAATTTAAACTTAACAATAATCATTTTTGGTTTTATATAATAATGAATAAAAGTAATACATAGTCATATTTTGACTTTGACAGAATATCATGCATAAATTAAAATATGGCAGCTTCTAATTAAATAAATTTCAGTGTTGAGAGTTTTAAAAATAATTCAAATTAAATATAATACAGAACAAATATTTTCTAAATTTAAATTAAATTTAATCATTTCTACACTTTTACAATAAGATGCTTAGAAAAACTATTTTCAAAACAGCAAGATCTAATTAAAGATTTGTCTTTTAATATTAAAAGTTTCATTTATGCCATACAAAATATGGATAGCAGAACAATCTCAAATTATTATATATCTTCAATGTAGTATTTAAAAATGATATTGAAAACATATCTATAGTTTTCAAATTTTTATAATGGTAATTAATTTTGAAAACAATATATATATATATATAACACTTTTTTAATTAAATAACATACTTATTTTTCTCAAGTTACAAAAAAAACATTTTATAATTCTTACTAAACTATTCTGCCTAAAAATTTCAATTCAAATATAATAACAATATAAACGGGGGGGGCAACCTGCAGGCTCGCGAGCCACATGCGGCTCTTTGGATGTGAAGCTGCGGCTCTTTAGTTCCATACGCAAATATTATTTATTTTATCAAAAAAAAAAAAAAAATCTAAAAATCGTTCTGAATCGATTAACGAGGATTAGGCACCGATTCTATCTCTCAGCCACTTGTACTCGCTTTTCACCCCACCTCCCCCGTGGCACGCGTCGTCACTGTCGTCAGTCCATCGGACATAAAACAGTACAAGATAGAATAGCTAAAATGTCTTCAAATGTAACATTTGAAGGTGGAAGATATTCAACTACTACTGCCTTATCACTTGCTATAGATGAGTCTTGCGACATAAAAGACACGGCACAAGTTGCCCTTTTTGTCAGGTTGTCTTCCTAAGGTCCAAAAGAAGAACTTCTAGAATTGCTACCGCTCAGTATTCCAACCTCCTTCTTAACAATAAAGTGCGATGGCTTTCCAAAGGTAAGGCGTTGAAACGTTTTGCTTTTGTGCTTGAATGAAATAAATACATTCCTAAATGAAAAAGGCATTAATCACAATGAATTAGAGAACGACAGATGGTTGCAAAAATTTTACTTTATGGTGGATATCACAGCAAAATTAAATGAGCTGAATCTGAAACTGCAAGGAAACCCAGCCTATGTTTTGGTAGAAGAATTGGTTTGTTTTGAAGAATAATTAATTCTTTTTGCAGAAGATATTCAGAGCGATAAATTACTTCATTTTCAATTTCTAAACCAATATCGCGATAAACCCAGTGCAACTGTTGACACGAAGTACTTAGCGTAGTTATAAAAAAATTAAAGATGAATTTGCTGACAGATTTGAGCAATTCAAAACCAACAAAACCACTCTAGCATTCATAGTAAATCCTCTCAACACAAATAGTAACGAAATCTACATTAAGCCATTTGGAATTGATATTAGATCTCTAGAAAGGCAATTGATCGATTTAAAAGTGAAGCTTTGTGGAGTGGAAAATTTACTGAGTTGAAAAGCAAGTTGGAAGAGTTGGAGGTCCAGAAATGTATTTACGTAACGCAACAAAAGTGGACAGCTTTAAAAGAAATGCTGCAAGTTAAGGCACTTATATTCGACGCATGGAATAGTCTTCTAGATTGCTACGGTGAGGTGAAGAAGTTGGCATTTGGAGTGCTGACTATCTTCGGATCAACATATTCGTGCGAGCAAGCATTCTCTTGCATGAATATAATTAGTAAAAGTAAGAAAACCAACTAACAAATGAAAATTTAGAGTCGTGTTTTGAAACTTAAAACAACAAGTTATGGGCCAAATTTATCCAAACTTCCTAAAACCATACAAAGCCAACGCTCCCATTGAATTTGTTTGCTCAAATGTATGTTATTGTCTTTTTTATCTCCCATTGAATTTGTTTGTTCAATTGTTTATTACGAAGTACAAGTTAGTGTTGTAAGTAAATGTTTAATTGTTTTAATTTTTTACTTAAATAATAAGTAATTATCTAATAATGCCATATATATATTAACTAATTTGTTGTGAAAAACACTACTTATATATGAATAAATAGATTGGTTTCCTTTTTATCAAAAAAACTTAATTTATGCGAGTACTATTTATTGTTGGCAAGAAAAAATTTTGTGGCGCTTTAAAACTTAAAATTACAATTTACAAAATTTCAGACTCTTCCCACTCAAAAAGGTTGCCGACCCTGGAATATAAATATAATTAAAACAATTTTAGAATATAAATATTAATCCTCTGAATGAAAAAAATTAATAAATTTTAGAATTTTTCAATTAACTTCATAATGACTATGACAATTAATACCTCTGCATCCACTTTTGATACAAAGGGGATTTAAGAATTTCAGAAGGAGTGAAGTGCACTACAAGGGATGCTATTTTGGAAGGGTCAGTAGCTTCGGCTTGATAGTCTTGAAATTGACTTTCAGATACAAATGGCTCCAGAAATTTTTCAGAGGGACATTCAACAACTAGCATTAAAAACAAATTAAAACCAAATTATGTTATTGTATAAAATAAAACATATTATGAATTTTTAAAAAAAAACATTAAGCATATAACAGAATAAATTAAAATTAAAATTAAATTACATATTTACCTAAGAAAAAAAGGACATACTTCTTCAGGAGAAACAACATCTTTAGAAAGAATCTAAAAATATATTTATTCAACAATAAATCAAACATATTTCCAATAAATATTATTATTATATATTAACCGCCAAATTAATTTTATATATGCCTAATTCAATGTTTAAGGTAGAAAATGTAATATATCAGTGCTTAAAGTTACGAAAATAAGTAAAACTAAAGAAAAATTCTTAATTTGCTTCAAAATATTATACTAATAATTTGCATTTAAATCATACTTAATTGATGATACAATTTCCTCAATTTAATTAATATCTCTCGAACATATAATCTCTAATTAATTTCCTTTTGATAGTAAAAGTACAAATTCTAATTATTTTCTTGCTGACATAGTCTGATTACCATGCATATACACATTCCTTAATATAACTAATTATATTTTTAAAATGCATATGCATTTTTACTATTATTATAAATAAATCTTATCATTCCTTTATTATTCTAAATAAATATTATTCCATTCCTTCATTAACTAGTTGCATGGCTGTTAAGCTTTTAACAAATTCAAAAATTTCAAAAACTTCTTTGTATCTATTCTGTTCATTTTATGCATTACACTCGATTTTTAAAGTTTAAAAACATTAAAAAAAAAAATTAATGTTTCTATTCTAAATTTCTATGGTGATGCATAAAAGATTGACAGAAATATAAATTGACTATTAGCTTAAATTAAAATTGTCACTAAAATTGAAAGATATCAGCAATCTTAAATTCAATTTTATATTATCAAAAATTTAAATTTAAAATACAATAATTTACCTCATATTATTTTTTAAAATTTATTTAACTAAATATATCATACTTACAACTTTTCCGGATGGTAATACAACATCTTTTCCATCTTTCAGATTTCCCAATAAAGGGCCACTAATAAAAAATATTATTGGATAAACAATTAATATTAAAAATATATTATTAATTGACAAAAGTAATATTGAATTATCTTCTGCTCCTCAAACAAAAACAGAATATCTTACATATAAATAAAACCTTCAGAAATTGTCTGACTTTCAAAAGCCTTCAGATGCTATTACAAATCTGTTAAACTTACACTTTAAATTGATTTTTAATTCAAAAAATGAATTTGAAGCAATATTTTTTAAAATATTAAATAACTGGATAAAGCAGCCAAATGCAGGGCATAATTTCATACCAGCAAATAATTAAAAACTTACTAAAAACCTAGAAAACTAAATTATTTAGTATAGTATTATTATTTATGTTACTATATTATATTACTGTTATTATTTATATACATATAAATAATAATAATATATATTATTATAATATTAATAATATTTTATATATATAATATCAAATATATTAGAATTACATGGAATAGAAATAAATAACATTGTTACTTATTCAAATGATATTAGATTTCTTTAATGAGAACTACAATAATTTTAACCTATTTTTATGAAGTTCTAGGAAGAATGTATATATGTATATAATATACGAACAAAAGTTAACTTAATTAAAAACTATTTTTCTATAATCTACTTTGATTCTAAAATTGAATAAAAATTTTTATTAGCATTTATAGAATATGTGTTAATAAATTGTAAAATAAATGTATAGTTATTAAAATATATTAATCCAGGAAAATATAGCTTTTTTAAGCTATATTTTTTCAACACATATGGAATACATATAAAATATATTTGAATAAAATGAAAATTTTGGTGGAAAAAAAATTTCAATATTAAATCTTAAAGTTAAATAAAATACTTTAAAAAATACTTACACAGGTACACCAAATTCAACACACTTTTCCATTAATAATTGACCTTGTTTGTTCTTAAACTATTAAATGAAATCTATCTTTTAAAAACTTTCATTGAGATACTTTTAAGGCTTAAAAATGCATATTATTTCATAGAATAAAATTCTGGCTTTAGTTATTTATGCCTTTTAATAAATTCACTTAATATAAAAGATTCAATGGCTCCATTTTAATAAAAAGTAGCAATATACAAATATACTTTTCAATAACTAAATGTTCATGATCCTTTTGAATATAATAAACAATCATCAGAAAATTATTCAATAAATAATTTGTTTTATAGAAACGTAGTAATTAGAAATTTCACAAAAACGAATAAAAAGAAAGTAGTCATTAAAAGTAGTCTAGTTACTTTTAAAGACATCCTTTGAGAAGATTTGGTTGATATATAGATATTACTTTTACTAGAGTAAATTAAATTGAGTAAATTCAACTTGTTTTAAAAACTAAGCTCTATTCAATGATTTTAATGTATATGTTTTTACATTCTTTGTTTTATTACTGAAACTTTTCTAATTGTATACTGAAATTCCAACTTTTTTGAGGGGCTTACTTATCTTATTAGACATTACTTAGATTTTTAAAATCAAATCTGTTAATTACTCTACATAATATATCTTTAATGAAATAAAAATAAAATGATTTTTTAATAAGCAATAAAAGCAAGACTTTTTAATAAAACAATTGAAATATAATTTAGAATAAAGAAATTGAAAATATGACTAAAATTAATATACTACATTATCTTATCTGTTCATAAATAAAAAATAATACTTTTATAAAGCATCAGTGTAAATTAATAATACATATTTATATCTTTAGGAGTAGAAAAAATGAAATAATTAAGTTGATTAAAATGAAATAATTATTAAGAAGAAACTATTTTTGAAAAGACCAAACTTCACCTCATGAAATATATAAACATTTCATTATTTTTATATTATTATTATTTCAATATTTTTATATTTGAATCCTGATCAATGGTTTATATGTTTATCTAATTTTTTATGTCATTATAATCTTTTAAATATAAATCATCAAAGAGAAAAACTGTAATTATTATAGAAGAGTTTATCTGTGAAGGGCAAAGATTAATGAGATCTTCACTGAAAGGGTTCTTCAGGAAGTTTTAACCTTACTAATTTCAATGCCTTATGAACTTTGAAATTTGAAGCAGCCAGAAAAGAAAAAAAAACAGAATTTGAAACAGCCAGAAAAGATTCATTGATTTTTGCAAAGAGTGTTTTGAAATTATGTAAACATTTAGTACATAAATTCATTAATTTTTTAAATAGAAAAATAAATTTTATTTTTTTAAAAACAACTTTTCCATTAAATTCATATTAAAATATTGTTTTTATTCTATTAATTTTTATTATAATATTTAACTTTAAGACAATTTAAAACTTTTTTTAAAGTATACCTTGCAAGCATAAGCAATTGTCCAATCAAATGTTGAGGTACGCAATTTTTTTGATTCTAGAAAAAATAAATAATTATATTTCTATTAATTATATTTTTATACATAACAACTTAATGTTACATATTAAGAATGTCTTGTTTAAAATTTTAATAGGAAATTAATATGAATTTTTACATATGTTTCCTATAAAATCCATATGTTTAATTACATAAATTTGCCTGTAAAGAAATTAAGAAATAATGAAATAAAGTACAAAATAATATTTTAAAAATGAGAAAAATATTTAAAAACTGCATGAAAGTTATTTGTATTCTTAGAGTATAAAAATTAAAAATTATATAATTTTTAAAAATTAAATGGATATGAAGTGATATGAAAAAAAAAAAAAAATCTATAAATAAAAAAAAATATAATGAATATAAAAAAAGTAATATGCACTATTAAAAATTAAGTATGCACATTTTAATACAAAAAAGATATTGCACAATTTCATTTACATTTTAAGAGTATATATATACTTTGCGAGCATACATTTAAACGAAACTAAATTTTAGTAAAAATATTACAATTATGTTGTTTTCATTTTTAAATATAAAGACTTTATAGTGCTTAGTTATGATTCACTTACTATGTCCTGCATAAAAACTTTCATTAGATGAACTACTTTTTACACTATCTGAAGAACGTTCAGAAACTGATTCTGAAGAAGTCTCAACTGAAATTGGAATTTTCTGTACTTCAATGTTATCGTCACAAAAATGCCCATGATCTTCATTGCTGACTGGTAAGGGTGGAAGCGTTATAATTATTAGTTATTTATTTTAACAATAAATAACAGAATAATTTAAAAGTATAATAAAAAATATAAAATCAATTTGAAAAATAGTTGTAGAAAATACATATCAGTTTGAAACAAGTAATATGATAATTGTCATAAAATATATTTTTAAATTATGAGCATAATGTTTTTATATACCTTGAATCAAAAAACTTCAGGAACTGACATATGTAAGGACTGGAGAAAAGGTTAGTGAAAGTTCAGAGCAGTAGGTACAGAAAACTCATTATTGTTAGATTCTAAGCTATCAGATAAATTTCTCAATATTTGTCTTTCAGCAATAAAATACTTATAATTCAATGATTTATGTTTTCATCATTAGTTTCTGAATGTTTGCTAACAAATAGCATTAAGTTTTGTATTTTTATTATAAAAAAAAAACTCTTTCTCAGATTCTTCAGATATTGATGAGGCCAAGTAGATGAATCAATGAAAAAATCACAAAAGTATACGATTAGAACAAGTGTTTCTGTTAAGACTAGACATTTTTAGTTGCTTTTCACCTTTTTGCTTTCATCACTGAGGATGATCTGAGCTCATTTAGCTACCAATAGATAGTTTACATTTGATAAAATAGCTTCTGAAATCAAGTTATCATATGGAGATGTTCATAGCATTCATTGCAATTTTTCAAATATTCACATTGTTTGCAGTTCACATGTGGTTCCAAACAGGTGATTTACACAAATATTGTCTCCTGAACAAAAAGAAGTTTTGGTTTTGATGGCTAACATCCTCATTGGCATTGCAGACATAGAACAGAATTTTGAAAAACTCAAGAACAGCAAAGAGACAAGGCAATGGGCAATGAGTTTTAACTTAAACATAAGCCTACTAAATGGAAATGAAAAGCGTGAAGTTGCAGATGTTTTTGATGACAAAAGGTGTCATTCATTATAAATACATCTTACAAGACCAAGCTATGAATAAAGAACTTTACTTAGTAATTCTTGACTACTTAAGAGACATTTCAAAAAATGAGCAGTTATTGAAACCTGTCTATCAGTCACAGACAGTTAAAAATTACTTTTGAAGAGTAATGTCACAAATCGTGAGTCTAACATAAACTTACTTTTACCTCCTAATTAAACAAAATTAAGGAAAGGCATTTTTCAAATTTTGAAGAAGCGATTAAAAAACCCTGATGAGATAGCTGATAAGACATTTGTAAATTAAATTTAAGGAATATTTTCACCAAGTGTAAGAATGCAAGGAAAATGTGTGAATGCAGGAGAAGAATACTTCAAAAGCAGCTCAATAAATGTTTATCTCATAAAATAATTGTGTTGATGCATCCCTACTCTAATTTATGATTTGCTCCTTTATAAATATTTTGTTTTTTCTGAATAAAACAGATGCTGCAGTGTAATTTCGATTTTTGTATTATTGAAAAAAAAAATACGATAAAATAAATCATGAATATATCATCAAAAAAAAATTTCCAAATTTATTCAAAAATAGTCAGAAGTAATCGAAGTTCAGTGTTGAATATTAAAATGCAATTATTTTTAAAGAAACAAGCAATTTTTAAAATAAATATATTACTATATAATTTAAAATCTACCAAACTAATAACTATGAAATAGAAAAATCAGAATTACAGTTTTTCTCGATTTATTGTAAATTCTGCATACTTCGATAATTTAAATATACATTAAAACATAAGTTAATAAAATTATATTATCATGTGTTTTCAAGAAATTTATTTATTAAAAAATATTTTAAAATTTATTTTCCATATTTTAAAAATAAGGGAAATAAATAAAGCAAATGTTATAGTTTTTCTTATGTAAGCTAAATAATTATATTAGCCAAGCAGCTACCAGAAAAATAAAAAATTGAAATTTAAGTTTAAAATAAAATATGTAATGAAATGAATAAAAGTATTAAAATTTAAAATTGGAACTATCATGAGAATAGATTTATTTTATTTAAAAAAATAATAATAATAATATTACAGAAATCTATTATAATGAATTTAATTAAATCAATCAATAAAATCAAAGCAATTAATTTATCAGAAATAAAGTAAATAACATTTTTTAAAGTTATAATTGTAAATCTTATATTGCTTCATTTTTGGACATTAAAAATGCTTACAAATACAAAAATTGTTAAAATCATTATAATTACTTACCAATTTCTAAATTTTTCAAATATACAAATGTCTCTGAATGTCTGTACAAGGAATTCTAAAACATTATCATAATAAAAAAATTGTAAATATAATTTTATTTAAACATAAAAATTTTTAATTATAAATAATTCAATTATTAAAACTATTATTACAATTTACACATAAGTGAACAAACTGTAAAGTTAACATCATTTTTAATAAATTACTTTTAAAAAAATTAAATAGTTTCTTACCATTTCTGGAGGGCCATGAAGTATTATTTTAGAAAGACCTGCATCTTGAATAGTAAGTGATAAACCTTAAACAAAAAAAAAAAAAAAAATCATTATTAATAAAAATAAATAAGAAATTACAATTAGCAATTTAACACTCCTTTTACAAATTATTAATACCTAATAAGCCACCACAATTTTCCCAAGATTTATGAGTAATGAAAACATGCTCTAATTTTGAAAGCTTCATTCTGAAAAAGAAAAATCATAAGAGAGAAATTATATTAATTATTGAAAAATTTCAAAAAATAAAAAGGAAAAATTTACAATTTAAAAATTTACAAATAAAACTATTTTTAATTCAAAAACCAAATAAATTAATTACTTATATTCTTGAGCTAATCTTTGAGTTCCTTCACCACAGTTGAAAAGATATCTGAAAGAAAAATAAATATTTTTATAATAAGAAGTTTTAAATGAAATTGATCCTTTAACAGAAAAGAAGAGTGATTTTTTTTTTTTTTTTAAGTTGAAAGAAACATATAATAAACTAAGTAATGAAAGTTATCACTCAATGAACAGATTTTGAGAAGAATATATAAAAAGACAAAGGATAGAAATAAACTATTATATTCACTTAACTAAAAATAATAATTAATTAATTAAAAGAAAAAATATTTTTAACAGATTATTTACATGAATTTAGGTAGCCATCTTCCTAAAAATTGAATTACAATAAAACTTTTTTATTAAATTAAAAAAATTATTGGAAATCTTTCTTGTTCAGTTTATTTCAAAATGTTAAGCATATTCAAAACATAATGAAAATTAGAAAATGATAAATTTAACATTATTTTAAATGGGTGCATAGAAGATCTACCTCCCCGTGATGCACCTGGTAACACTTTTTAGTGGCAAAAATCTGCAACTTGGTATTATTGTTAGATTAATGAACTCTGTTTCAGCATGTTTTGTTGTATTATTTTTTTGTTGTTGTATGTTTTTTTTTTTTTCTTCGTTGTTCTTTTTTGCTGTAACTGTTCATAAGCTGCTATTGGAAATAAAATTAAAAAAAAATATTAAAAAAATAACATTATTTTAAATGAGCATAAAGTTGTTCTGGTAAAAGATAAAATGGCATCAACAAAAAGTACTTGGGAAGAGCTTGTCATGCCATCAACAAAAATACCTTTGGCAAAAATTAAACAGAAAATTTTTAAAATGCATATTATATACAGTGCATATTCTAGAAGTTATTGACTGAGGGTTGATTTATAACTTAATATACGATAACTTATAATAATAATACGCTAATGATACGATGATTGAGGGTAACTTATAATATGATATAATTGATAATACTTGTATTTGTATGGTATTGGTCAATTTTCTTAAAATATAATGAGTAACATTTGCTTATGACTTAAGAAACAACAAAAATTATTATATAATAATAAATCTAACTATTGTTCTTTTTCCATTGGATTTGACTATGAAAGTGTATATAATCATCCTCTTATTATTCAACATAGTGAAAAGAACATTTTTACATGTTAGCAGACTAAAACTTAGACAGCTTGTTTGGAAAAACCCATATTGAAACTAGGCCCTGAAAGCTTGACTAGACATTGGATAACCCAGTACATATAATATCAACAATTGTGAAATGTTACCATAAATACAAGCTGTTAGCCTAGCAGCATGATTAAAAGTGAATAACTTTGCAAAATGTTTCTCCTCATAAATTAGCTTATAGTAATAAATATAGCTTAATAACAAATATGTCTGTATACTTCTATGGATACAATAGCCATTAGCACTAGAAATAATAATAATAAAATACAATATCTCTATTATACAGGTAAATTTGGCTTGGGTTGCATTGAGCAAACAGAAAGGAAGAAAAAAAAAAAAAGTTTATAAGAATGCACTCGTACAACTTTTATAAGAATAGATATGCACATATACAACTAGAATGTATATTTTTCATGACAATATCCATTATATATATATATATATATATAATAGTAATTCAAGTTCAGAGTATTATTTGACACTTGCAGCTCTAAGCAAACTATGTAAATAGTATATAATAAAACAGTTCTTTTTTAACTAAAAAATAATAAGAACAATTTTATAATATTTACCTTGAATGATCTGTAAATAAATAAAGGCTTCTGGGTGATGATTTAGATCCATTGCCAAGAACACATAGATATATTTCGCTAGGTAAATACCGACATTTCTTAGAGTTTATTGAAATAGTCGGTTTTTGAGAATTTTTATTTGGTTTGACTTTGCTCATGATTTTTTTATGTGATAAACTGTAATTTGTACAATGAGAAATATCGTATTTTAAATATTTTATGGACCCTATAATAGAGTGAAATGAAAATAATGATTTAAGTTTAACCATCAAAATAATACTCTATACATCAAATAAAATTACTTTATTTCACTAAGTTTTAATATATTACTTCCTAGTAAGATAGGTATCTAACATAGGCACATGTATCACGCCGCTTTGAGTTGAGAAAAATCAAAACAAACCAGTTGCGCGTAAACTAATGTCACACTAGAACTGTTTGGATTCAACAACAAGTGTTCAAAGTTTATTCTGCATGATGAAAGATAAAATATATCATTAATACGCTTTTTAGGAACTATTTTGCAATTAATTATTTTTCATAAGCTTATAAATATGTAACTTAAGCTAGAAAAATTAAAACAGATAGCATTTACGATTTTATTGCAATTAGGAGATAGAGTCATAGAGTAGTAATTATTACTACTAATGGATATCTAATAATCATCTATGATTATAGATTATCTAATTAAGATCTATAGATATCTAATAATTTATGGATAGAACAGATTTATAGCAAAAAATGTAATTGATTCTGGCTGATTCAGTGTATACATTAACCCTCTTATTGTAGATTATTAAGGAGATCCTTAGCCGCGTATCGGCCACTAGCTCCTTCATTGTAAAATGTTGAAGCATAGCGGTGGTCACATGCCCTTTGAGTTAATAAGCAAAATAGATAATTAAATGCTACATTAACCCTTGAACAATTTCCGTTTGATGTTTAACATATTCGTCAAAATAAATATTCTGGTGTTGGGTTATATAAGGAAAGGTCAATTGGCTCAATTTGGCAGAATCAGGTACCGCAATTTCATTTATTGTAGATTCCTTTAATTGTGAGATTACTTTTCGAAACTCTTAATTTCACTCGTTCAAAAAAATATATCTAATGTCGAACTTCTAATTTTAAATACTATTTTTTAATAACAGTACATATTGTACTAATTTTGGTTCAAGTATATAAAAAAAGATTAAAACTTAAAAGTATCGCACAGAAAAGGAAAATTTTATTTCTAAAAAAAAATTACATAAAATTATAAATTCAAATTTAATGTTCTTTTCTCTTTTGTCATCTCATCGATTATGTCAACTTCAATATTTTGATGAATATTTATTTAATAAAGCATAATCATTTATACGTTTTTGCCTACTGTATTTCTCGAATAGATTTTCTGCCTTAGTAACGTTGAAAAGGATTTTCCTTCACGCAAGATGTCACTGATAGAAGGTAAATATTTTTACTAAGAAACATGCATTAGGATATATATTTCTGTTGCATTCGCATAATGATTCAATACTGCAGTTTTGGAAAAATTATGGAAACACAATTTTCATTCACTTTTCAAAATGAAGGTACTAGGTAAAATATTATAAAATTTACACAAATCTAAAAAGTCATGCAAATTTGATTTTGTCAATTTAGTTACTTGAAAAAAAATACATTAAATTTTTGTAATATAGTTTTGTGAATAATAAACTTCTCTTTCATTTGGCCTAACAATTGATCTAAAAATGGTATAAATATCGTTTTATCATAAGATTTTTATTTCGAAATTGAACTTTTGAATTAGATTATTAACAGCAGTGAAAATTTTAAAAATGAATTTCGTAATTTTGCGAATAGAACTAATTTCAGCAGTAACAGCATCAATAAAATTTAATGCAGAGTAAAATTCGTTATCAGATTTTTATATCATTTTTCACCGAGGAAATGTACACGCTAACAAATTTATCTAATACATCAAATGATACAAAAAAATTTGTTCGGTTCAAGGAATGTAATAACATTTCATCAGCAGACAGCGTATCTTTTGTCGCTCCAAGCCACTATTTCTTCCAGGCTAAAAACTATGGAACTGAAGAGTTTTAGCATTATTGTCACTGACTCGTTCCTTTTTATTTATCAAAGCTATCGTAATTTTTTTCCGCACATGCATTCAATTTTTCTATCAATGCGCTTATCTTTCGAAGTTTAAAAAATTATAAATTTTATCAATTATGCTTAGTGCTTTTCCAATATTCTTTTTTTCTCTTTTATAGCATTTCATTTCCTATTGGTAAATTTAGATGAGCAATACATACACAAGATATAATTTTGAAATAATTGCTTGTACCCCATTAAAGTTTCCTCTAATGGAATCTGCATCATCGTAATCTTGTCCATATAAATAAATAAATCTATAATATATTTTTAAGACATTCAATTATCGCATTCGCCAACGTTTGCCTGGCCGTATTTAAAACAGGTACAAACTGTAAAAATCGAATATTTTATTTTCTTTATTATTTACGTAACAAACATAAAAGAAAACTGCTCAGTTGTGGATATATCACAGATTTCAATCAGCTAATATGGAAAAACTCACGAAGGAACTCATGGCTTGCACTACCTATTGAAGAATTAGTTTATTACAAGCAGATATTATTTGGTTTTGGGGCCTGAATGGCTAGCGCTCGGTACCACAGGTTTCGGGTTCGAGTCCGGGCGGTGCCATGGATGTTTATAGTGGTTCGGAATCCACTTTAAGCCTTAGGTCCAAGTCTAACATGACTGTAGAGAGTTGGGCTGGCAACCCTACCCCGTAAAAAGAAAAACATCTCTTGTCTCGAAATTTGCCAGCAGGCAGATGGCCCACAATAGGACTGTAGCGCAAGTGATGATGATATTATTTGGTTTTAAATATTCCAATTAATTTAAGTAATATTAAAGAAGTAGATAGGTTTAATTATGATGGGCCCAAGTTATATAACAATTATTTATTGTATTTTAGTTACATGTGGACAGCAAAACTTAATAACAAAATAAAAAGGAAAGATGTGACATTAAATCAAGCAGGGTATTTCTGGCCACTACTTAAGAAGTTCAATCAGTATAAAGAGGGCGCCAGTGTGTTACGGAACCCTGCAGTATGTGTTATTATATATACAAAAGGAGCAGTAACAATCTTCTGTTCTGGCTCTACCGGTAAGGAGCTAGAAATGAATCTTTCGAATTCTCGATCTGTGAATCTAATCGCCACAGAATGTTTTAGTGGATGGCCTCTCTTTCAGAGAGCCAGAACTGGTAAAGTTCACTGTTTCTGAAGGATGTTAATGCAGAAGAGTGGTATGTGGCTATTGGGTCTGATGGAATGGCATAGGATGTGAGGGATTTTCAGGTGAAGAGCAAGTATGGGCTATCTTGCTTCAACATGAATTTGAAATTATTTTATTTTTTGACTTATGGGATGTAAATTGACCCAAACTTTCACTTGGAGTGTAAAATACTTACTGCATCTTAGATAATTGTTAATTTCATCTTGTTGTTTGTAATAGTTGCGAATCGCTTTAGGTAAGAAGTGATTTTTACTACAAAGTTTTGTTCACCACCACAGCTTGGAGATCTTCAACGACTTCGTTCACAGTCCTCTTCCAAATTGTAGGAAAAATAGATGTATGGCCAATGGTCTAAACAAGCCTATAGAGTTTATCTCAAACCGCTATAAGTAGATAGGAATTCTCTGCAAATCAGCATGTTTTTGATTTGCAGCCTTGTAACAAATATATTAAGGATATTTTCTTTTTACTTAGTCAGAGATATATTTTAATTATTTAAAAATTTTTATCTTATTTAAACTTCCGAGCTATGGCATATCATAAATTATACCAAACTATCTAAATTTAAATTTTATCTCCCTTTAAGTAAAAATTTTATTTAATAATAATTAAGTAACAGGAGGTATGGGGAGCATTTTCCCCAAGCACTGCAAAACAAAACAACCTTTTCCTATCCAACAATAGGATCATTATGATGTTTTTGCATGATGAATTCACGCTCATGAGTTAGGATGACAAGTTGGGCTTCCTCCGAGTCAGCGTCTGATGCATAGTACTCCTTGAATCCATTCCTTATAGTACTCCTTGATTCATAACAAAATCTCGTTCTGTCTAGTCTTCAATTTGTTTTGGATAGATTCAAAATTTTTAACAATTTTTCTGACAATACATTCACGAATGTTCTTTGAAGTTCTTGTAGGCATGTCAGCTACAATATTTAAAGCAATTTGGCGATTTTCGATATTCGTTGAGTGTTCCTGGCTGACTTTACTGAAATCAGATGAAAGAGTTGAATGTATCTGGAGATTTCCGATATTTGTTTGTCAGTGTTTTTTTCAAAATAATTACCTTATGAGTTTGGGTCACACTCCCATAGTGTAAGCACATAGGCGGTTTTGCAAAACTATTAGACAGTGATAGTAATGATGAAATTAAAGAAAATAATTTTTTCGTCTAAAAATGTAGAAAAGTTAAAAATATATTTAATGTCTAAAAATTTTATTTAATGTCCAAAATTCATTTAAACGATGATCCATTTTCATAGTGGAAATCGTCTCATGTTTTAAAAGTACTCACATGGCAATTTTGGGTACAAGTGTATTTTGTGAAATGATATTTAGTACTGGTAACAGTGTGGTGTGGCAGTTTTTGTTTTTAAAAACATATAGAGATGCAGGTTTTCTTAAGCCAATAAAATTTTTATTTAAAGTTTTAGTTTTTCTTTATTTGTTTGTCACCTTTCTGAAATTTGTATTATTTAAATGTTTGATATTTTTATGTATTTAAACTATGTAGCATTTAATATAATCTATAACTTATTTAATGATGCTTTTATTTGCTCATATACTTAATTTATAATGAACATAGTAAACAAAAAAGAAAAATTGTTGGATTAATTTTACTTTTGATTTAGGTAAAAAAGATTAAAAATTTGAAATTAATAAGAATGTAAGTAAAAGGTCTTCTACATAACATTCTTATAGGTTTAATTTTTTTTTTTTTTTTTTTTTTTAAGTTTAATATGTAAAAGGATTTGCATTTTTACCAATATTTAAAAAATGCACAATGCAAGAGAGAAAATGAATTATGTATGTGCCTAATTGTAATACAGATTTGTAGGTATACATACTTAAGACATAAAGGAATTGCAAAAAAAAAAAAAAAAAATGCAGCTGATTTTTAATAAAACTATATATTTTACACAATTCTCTTTATTTTACAAATTAATTAACCATCTCCAAGGAGCTCTTTTTGTTTCATTTTCATTATTTTTTCTAATTCAGCAGTAGCTTTTTCTGCTAATGTCATTATCTGTCATGGAAAAAAAAAAATTAATAATAATTTCTTAGAATAATAAAAATTAATAATAATTACTAGGCCAATATGAACTTTTTAAACACATACAATAAATAATTAAAAAATTAAAATAATATATTAAGAATACCAAAAATATTTATCATTAATAAATCTAATATTTAAAAATTTTAATCATCAATTTTATAGATAGATTTTTTAAGAGTTAAAAACTTATCAATATCAAAAATATTACCTAAACACACTTATAATTAAATTGATTTATATTAAATACTTATTTTAAATTGCACTTATTATACACATCAAAATGTTCGAAAATATTATTATTACAAAATACAATGCAGTTGTAAGACTAAAAAATGAAAATCCACATAAATATTTTTATTTTTCAACTCTTTAATTTATATAAAATGTAACTAGTATAAACTGTAACTTGAAAAAAAGGTTTTTTTTTTCTTTTTTTCTTTCTTTTTTAAATGTGGAACTTGGAGAGAAAAAAAGTTTTACAATTGGAAAATTAAATTAAAAAGAATATACCAAATTATGATTTTTTTTATGGTTCATATAATAAAGAAAATTTATTTTCTAATTTTTAAACATGTACTACACTCATGTCCATTAATTAAGGATAATTCAGAATCACACAGAAATTGAACTCTAAAATAAAAATTTCACCTGTAGAATTATCACACACATCTTGAAGAAGAATATGCAAATTACAGGAAACCACCAGATGGCGCGATAGTACGTCACAATGACGAGAGTGTAAGAGAGTGGTATATAAGGAATGGTGACAAAGAAATAAAATTGTTCACAAGCGCTTTGAAAGCCTTTCAGTGCAATAACCGCATAGTTATGGCACAAAGGAAGCATTTGGATGATTTTTACGTGGTAGAATTATCGGACGACTGGAATGTGGACGTACCCAGCTGGAAGTATCCGAGGAACTTGTAATCGCCCAGAGTGTCATCTCCAGGCTTTGGCAACGATTCCAAGATAATGGTAATGTGAATAGATGTTACAGCACAGGTCGCCCCCGAGTTACAACGCCGAATGAGGACCGGTATTTAGCAGTTACTGCCAAAAGAAACAGACGGAGCACAGCATCAGACCTGTCTCGTCAGCTCTCTTCAGCTACAGGTACGACAGTTTCAAGGCAGACAGTGTACAGACGCTTAGGGCACATTGGTTCTATATGCTCGTAGGCCTGTCAGATGTGTTCCACTTACCGCAACTCAATGTCGCTTGCGATTAACCTGGAGTAGAGAGCATGCATTGTGGACACCGCAACAGTGATCTTGTGTGATGTTTTCCGACGAGTCCAGGTTTAGTTTGCAGTCTGATTCTCGCCGGACTTTCATATGGAGAGCGCCAGGTACCCGTTACCACCAAGAGAACACCATTGAACGACACCGTTACGGTGGTGCAGGATGGCTCGTTTGGGGAAGAATTATTCTTGGTTCAGTACTGACCTGCATGTTCAGAGTGTAACGATGACAGGCCACATCTATCGGGATGTCATTCTGGAACAACATGTACGTTTGTTTCGGGGCGCCATGGGTGCTGAATTTCTGTTTATGGATGATAACGCCCGTCCTCACCGTGCAAACATTGTAGACGAATGCCTTCAATGGAGGATATCACCCGTATGGATTGGCCAGCATACTCACCGGACTTGAATCCAATAGAGCATGTGTGGGATATGCTTGGCCGACGAACTGCAGCCCGTCAACCTCCCCCACCTGTCAACCGGAACTTCGGAGGGCATTGCTTGATGAGTGGTGTAATATTCCCCAAGATCAGATTGATAATTTGATACTCAGCATGCCTGGGCGTTGTAAGGCCTGTATTGCATCGTCCGGGAGACATACTCCATATTAACCATCATACTAACCATGTTATACTGTTTTTGTAAATAGGTTCTTTTTTTGAAATTTGCTAAAAGGAGTAAAAATCGCAATTTTTATTAATTATGTCAAACATATAGCATCTTTTTTTTTGCTCTTTTACCTTTGTTTAATAAATAGACTTTACAAACAAGTCAAATTTGCTTTGCTTCTGTCTCTTTCTTTGCCTGAACTTCATTATCCTTAATTTATGGACATGAGTGTATATAACAGATAAAGAATTTGCTGCATCTAAATTATATTGAAAAATCGATTTCATTAATTTAACTGTATACAAATAATGATAAAGAATGCTTTTTAAGATTTTTAAAAACTTAAATAAGTTTTTAAAAAATCTTAAAGCATTCTTGCTAAATATAAAAATCTTGCTATTCATATATAAATAAATTTATTTTTAAATCAATCTATTTTTTTGTTTTCATAACAATAACAAGATACAAATCCAAATACAATATTATGAAATTAAAAAAATATCTTCATTATTTCAATTCTTCATAATCTTACAATCCTTCATTATCAACACAAAATTTTTAACTTACTTGATTAGATGCACTAAAAACTAAATCTTCAGATAAATCTGTTTTTCTCTTAGCATCTTTAACAAAATAATTCTGTATATTTCTAATATCATCTTTTGCTTTTATACACAGTGATTTTGCATTTTTAGCTAAATTTTCTCTGTATTCTCTTGTTAGCCTACAAAAGAGTTAGTAAAAGAGATATATAATTTCAACCTCTAATGCAAAATATGTTAATACAAATATTATGTATACATTTTTTTTTTACTAGAAATCTATGAAAGAAAATATTTAAATAATTAATATTTATATTGTAACAGATGTAAATACCCCAATATCAATACCAATATACAATTTTTTTTTTCTTCATTTATGAAAACAAATTAAGAAAATAAAATATTGTCAACTCCCCTACTATCTTTTCTGTACTAATGTAAATTTCCCAATAACATGGAAGTTTTACTCATTTTGATTTTAATATATAATAGGTGTTTCAATTAAAAATTATAACATTTTTAAGATATAAAAATAAACTTGGTTGCAATTAATTAATACATATACTGAATCTAATAATGGCTAACATAGAAACATTTAATTTTTTTACAAGCCTTCCCTAAAAAATGACATTTAAAGACTGAATTGAATAATTCTGCTTTTTACACACATACACACATTTTTTTTTCAAATGTAATAAAATTACAATAAACTGTCTAAAATTTGAAAAACAATAAATTTCAAAATTTTACTTCATAGGAGTCCAGAACTGTCATTCTAAATAAGAACAGTTTTATGAAAGGAGGCAGGTTTTTAATGTTTTAAAAATTGCAACCACCTTACTAATGGGAGTCCAGAAGTTATATAAAGTACTTTTTTATTGTGAACATAAAATATTGTTTCTGGTAAACTCTTTTTTATGACTGTAATTAGAGTAAGTAATAGTTGACAATTTTAAAAATTAAGGGTTGTGCTTAGAAAAAAAAAAAGCAATCAATGCTTTTCTTTCTTTTCTAAATGGTTGAGTATTTATTTTTGAAAAATAATAAACTACTTTTAAATTATTTAGTACATCCTTAGAGTAGTGCCATCCATTTTGAGTACTACTTTAAGATGACAAAATGTACAACATAACAGTGAAACAATTTTTTTTACATATGAAAAAAATAACATAACTACTTATTGTTATAATAATAAAAAATGTTGAAAGGAGCAAAATGAATTTAACTATTAATTTTTTTTTTTTTTAATCAAAATACTGAAATTTTATAGATGGAAAAAAGACACATTGTTGAGTAAAAATATCTCATTTTTACACATTTGTATTTATATTTTTATGCATTTATAGCTTTGATGAAAATACAAAATAATAACTTCCTGTAGAATATATTTTATTTGCTCAACACATTGAAAAATTTTAAATATATATTGAATAGAAATAATTTCTTTTGTACAAGTATCATTAATGCATATTTAGTTGTACCTTCAACTCCAGTCATAACATTAAAATATAGAAATAATTGAAATACAATTCAATAAAATGTTTCAATCACAAGAAGTAGAATGCTTGAGGGAAAAAAAAAACCCCTGGTCAATTTAAAATTAAGTTCTCTAATGATATTCCATAATCTAAATTTTATCTATAAAAATAATCTTTTATAAATAAAGGCAAAATATTCTGTAAATTATATTTATAAATTATTTCAATTCATACTTAGGAACAGTTATATAAATCATTGTGCCATCTTGCTGAGGATTCATTCCACTTCCTGAATCAATAATAGCCTGAATAGCAGGTTTTAGACCCTACAAAGGAAATATTTATAATTTTTTTTATTCCATTAAAAAGAAATGAAATAAAATAGAAAATCGCTTTAACTTCTACCTAAAATAATTTAAAAAGTAAAATTAATTTTTAAAAATGTAAAAAATTAGAAATAAATGTATTTTTTTGGGATCTATTTCAACTTTCTTTTTCAAATAAATGAAATTAATTAGTTATATATTTAGAACTAACAATAAAAGCAATGTTTTTACAATGTATTCATATAAATTCAAAGTTTTTATTATTACTGCTGAATGTATCTTAATACAGTTCAACATTTAAAAACTTTCTGCCATAAATAGTACATATAGACCAATAATTATTATTCTTGTAAATATTTTTACATGGTTGAACAAAGTATAATATTAAATATTTATTTTAAATAAATTCAAAAAATAATAATATAACAATTAAATATTTAAAAACTTTATTCTCTAACTGAACTAAATTATTTCTTGCTACAGAGTTATCAATTAAAGAGTTTACTATTAATCAAATCCATGAAGATTAAAAAAGACTTGAAAAGAATTCTTACTTCTGGAAAGTCTGACATATTTATGGCGATCAATTGAGGATTTTTCTTTGATATTTGAGCAAGTTCATGCAGAGGATATTCCTCATCTCCAATTTTAACTAATAAATTGTCAATATTGCCTGTATATCAAAAGTAATTTTTAATATGAGCTAAATTTATCAAATGTTTGATATAATAATTTAAGAAAAATAGAAGGTATACAAAATGACTAGTATTAAAAACAAAAACAAACTGATTAAGTTATAAATCAGTTATATTAAGTATTTCAAAATATGAATAATAATAATGCCCTTATTATTATTCATATTTTGAGCTTTTTAAATAATTTTTAATTAATTTCTTTTGAAATTTTTTTTTATTTCTTTAAAATGTAATAATTTAACTAAAATATACCATTTTTTTATTTAAAAATTATGTGCAATGGGAGCGAAATGTTATGAAATATAACTTTTGTAGGAAAATTTATATTAAAATTTAATTTGAGAATTTGTAGAAATAGTTATTGGAAATAATACCATAAATATTTATAATGAAACATCTGTGAGTTTAAATAAAGAAATATATATATAGATATATATATATTTTTTTTTTTATAAATATCTTTGTTTGCAAACTATTAAATTTTTACAAGTTTAGACTATAAATTTATTTTTGATTCTGGTAACTCAAACTTTAAATACATACTAGCAATAGATCGAAGTGAAAGATTTTCAATGTAGTTTTGTTTCAATTTTTCCTGCACTTCAAAAAGCTCAGCTTTGTATCTTTCAATATCTATAACTTCAGACATTTCTTCATCAGATAATTTCATCTTTTTTTGTTTTCCTCCTAGAACAGGTTTGCACAAAACTTTATAAATTGCATATAATATAGGATAATAAACATAATAATTAAAAGATGAAAATAACTTCAAAACCATCATCAATGCATTTTTACTAAAATATCAAAATATTGTAGTAAATTATAATGTCATAAATCTTTATTGCACATACTCAATTTTTTTTTTTTTAATTCTGCTATAAGAAAAGTATTAAAATGCATAATAGCAAACATATTTAACTATTCTTTTTAAATAATACTATATTTATTGATGGAGGCCCTATATATTTAAAACTTGTTAAAAATATCAATTCAATAAACAAACATATTTAAATAATTATCGATATTGTATTACTACTTGAACTATGAAATAGATTCCTTTTAACAAACAGTTTTTATTTAAAACAGAGTAATTATTAATGCACAAATTTGGAAATGCCATGTGCATTTTTAAAATAATATAGTATTGATGTATGTTTAATAATGTTAATATCAACTTTATGTCTAAATGATTTAAAAATTCAATTATAATGTGAAAGAACATTACAAAATGTTTAATGTAATTGTAGTACTATTAGGATTTTAATTATTACTAAAATATAAAATATGAGTAAAATAATCGTATTAGTGTAAAATAAAAAATGCATAAATAATAGATTAATATTTAGTATGTAAAAAAAGCCAAGGAAAAATTGAAAAATCATAAAACCATAGAACAAAATTTGGAAACAAACTAGGAAAGCAAAACATTTTAAAATAAATTAGTAGCAAATTATTTCCTGTGTATTTAAAATAAATGAAGAATAATTTCATAATTTTATTTGTAGCAGAAAAACATCTTTTAATTTCAATTTAATTATACTTAGTAAGGTTACAAATAAATTAAATAATGTTTCTAATTTGCAGATTGAGAAATGTGTATAAATTTAACTTTTCCTTTGTTAGTTGGTTTAATTTTTACAAATTTAAATGATCTGAAAGTCTCATATCAAGAGGAAAACACAAGCTTAATTGAAAAGTTAGTTTGATTTAAATTTAGATTTTACAGAGCATAGCAAAAACAAAACAAAAAAAAAAGTTATACTATAAAAAAAATAAATTTTTGAAAACTAAAATAAGAATCTGGAATAATACATAAAATTAATGGTTCATCTATGTTGATTAGTTAAAAACATAACATGATTACAAACCTTCAAAATCAATATTTGAATTCCAAATATCAATTTAAAAGAATGGAAATAAGATGAAAATAATTTTCATATGACAAAATTTAAATATTTACACTTTAATATTATTAATTATTAAATAATACTAACTTAATAAGTAACTAATAATTTTAAACACAAATTTTGTGCTTTTTTTTTATTGAAAAATAAACCCACACCTTTTTTTCCTTTATTAGCAGCATTTCGCACTTGAATGTTAACAGGCATTGAAGGTTGCAAATATCTTGTGATGGGCATTGAATGAAGAGAGGAAGAACATATTGGATATAAGCTTGAATGAAATGTTTTACAAGAATTGTTTCTCACAATCCTTGTTAATGATTTTAAAAATCTCAATTTGTAAATATGTTCCATTTCTAAAAACAGAGAAATGAATTTGGTTTCTAAAATATATATAAAATTATACAGATACAAGTACAACAAATTTCAACTCTCCAACATATGAAATTTAGATGAAATGGATAAATAGGACCAGGAAAAATTCATTGCAAATTAAAAAGATTAAAATTTCACAATACTGCAATATTGCCAACCAAATAAAAAAAATATTAGATTTCAAATAAAATTCAACTTCTAATATGGATTACTTGTGTTAATCTAAATACTTTAAAGTTCAATTAAAAAAGGTTTTAAGGGGGAGAAACACAATATTTGCATGTTATTCATTTATACATAACTCTTTCTAATATACATTTGTTTTAAGCATATAAAATTTCAATTTATTTTTTTATACTAAAGCTTTCTAGTATTTTTGCATCTTGGACTTAATGACTATGCTATTAGTTAAAAAAATCTACTTTTAGCAATCAAATATAATTTTTTTCTTTTTTTAAAAGTAAGACGATAACATAACAAACCATGATACAGCAATCTGTTGATCTACTGCATTTTGGATATTTTATGTTTTTTTTTCTCTTTTGCATAAAATGATGATACTTCATAAAATCACCTGATATTACTCTTCTAGCATACTGAGTCTTTTCCTTTTCTCTGGATGCATGTTATATGCATGCATATGGGATAAGGTACAATTTTTCTCCAATATGGAATGTTATGGTTATCAAATCTTCAATCTCTGCTCTCAGAGAAATGCTAATATCTTAAAAATGAATTGATGGAGCAACAATTCATACAGGATAAGCATGGAGAACAATTCATACAGGATAAGCATGGACAACAATTCATACAGGATGTCTTATCATACAGGATAAGCACGTAATCAAAAGCATTCTTACAATTGCAATTAAGTTTAATTATTTTTCAAAGCAACTGTTGCAATGCACATTACCTGTAAAAACAGATTGACCTGCTAATCAGTTATACTTTTCTACAACTAGACCAATATTGGTGCAACTTTGCTGTACTAAACAATGTTTTATATTTAAACTAAGCATTATCAAAATAAATTATTATTTGTATTCTGTTGTTGTCGTGTCCCTCATGGAAGGAGGGAGGATGGGTGCAGCTTCTGTTCTGATGGAGCACCCGTAGGTAGAAGTCTGACTTCTGCTCCGTGAAACTAGGAGACCGGGACCTATGGCTTAAAGTGGATTCCAAACCACTACAAACATCCATGGCATCGCCGGGACTCGAACGCGAAACCTGTGGCACCGAGCCATGCAGGCCCCACAGTATTCTGTTTATATCACAAATAAATTTTATCTAAATTTTCTTAAAATTAAGAAATTTTAGATTAAATCATTAAGTATTATCACCTATTTCATCAAGTGTTATCACCATATTATTATAGAACAAATTTCAACATTTCAATTTTTTATTATCAACGATATGTAATGAACAGTTTAATTATATTTTATGAGAGATTCCCTATTTATACAGGCTTTGTCTATAAACAATTATAATTTGGATTATTACATAACACACATTTATTCCTTTATGTAGAATAAATACACGCTATGTAATAATACAATTAATACTTTTAACGGTAAGACTAAATTATATAATTTTGAAAGTAAATAGGAAGCAATGATTTAGTAAAATTAAACATAGTATTTAATGATTTCTTAATCATTGATTGTAATGTCACAAATCGAAGAATCATTTTTATAGTTTTCTCTTAGAGGTATAAATGAAAAAAAAAAAAAAAAAAATGTACAATATACATTAAAATCATAAGTTATTCTATAATATAATAAAATTAAAATGTCACAAAAACAATACGAAATAAATTAATATTTCAATGACCTTTAAAGAATAAAATTAGTTTATTTTCTCTTGACTATTTTTGAATTAGGTAATAATTAAAATAAAAAAAAATTAAAATAAATTATTTACTGATTTTCAGTTATAAATTTCTGTTTTTTTTTTTTTTTTTAAATAATATTTTTAATACACTTACTGAAAATAAATGTCACAATAACATAAACATTACAGCAGTAACATGATTTAAATTATAAACAAACTTTTACGTCACTTCTTTTCAAATTTTGTATTACTTATTTTTATTATTATAGTAATTATTTTTTTATAAATGCTTCAATAGAAACTTTATTAACTCCTTAATATGTAATCATATTTTTAAATATAAATTAGTTGGTTTGGTTTTAATAATACAAGGGCGAGTTTTGGCCAAGCTGCTTTGTAGTAAAATCAATCTAAATTAAATCTTAAAAGTTACAGCTTAGCTAGACAAAATTGAGTAAAAACACAGAATTTTTACACGTCATAAAGTTAAATATTTTCAATTAAAATTCAATTAAATTAAATTAAAGTCAAGCCAAATCATCCATTATAATATTTTTCTCGTCATATTCCACTACATCCTCATCATTACAGAAACTTTTAAGTTGACAGAATTCGAAACTGATGCTGTTTCTAGCCACGAGCGTTTCTCACTGCCTTTACTCAGTAAAGTGCATATTTATTTTCAGTTTTAGTCAGTATTTTTTTTTTTTTTAAATTTTGGTTTTGTTTATTTTATTCTATTATGGCTGTTGTCGAAGGAGCTTCGCTCTCCTCAAACTGCACAACCATGTCTCTGTGGCGGCTTTGTAAAGGTTGCGTAGTGTTAGTAAAATCCATACGGCAAAAAAAAAAAGGACGATAATCAATTGTCACATTTACAACATCTTTTATTTAATTTCTAACGCCAACTACGTTCTGTTTTTATTCTAGCGGGCGACACCTATTGATGGAAAATGGAATACAAATTGAACGACTTCTACTTTCACTGTTAAAAAGGAATTTTCCCGCTAGAATGAAAACAGCATGTAGTTGGCGTTAGAAATTAAATAAAAAAGATGTTGTAAAACTCTCTCCTCCTGTCTCCTGTTGTGCTCCTCCTCCGAAGGTCAACGCTTGGATGGAGAGACTTAAAAAACAAGCACAACAAATGAAGCCTGAGAACTCCAACCAATTGTCTCTTCCTGCTCATCAGAAGGCTTCTCCAACTCTTCCTCCTTCTTCAGATGACTTTCCAACTCTTCCTACCCAGACCTCTCATCATGCTACTTCTTCCAATACTCTGCAGGCTTCCACGGAAACGCCTCCAATTCCACTCATTCTGCAACAATTAGTTGGGGTGCTTTCAAATCTTTCTGTTTTAATAAATGCTCTTCAAAATCAACCAGTCAATAACATTCAATAGATCGACCAATAATTCTATCTTATGCGTGACATGGAACTCCAATAGTCTTAAAGGAAAAATTAATCAATTACAAAATTTTATTTCTGAAAATAAACCTCATGTAATTGCTCTCCAAGAAACACATCTTCGACCAGGCGATTCCTTCAAAATTCCAAATTATATCATATATCGCTCCGATCGTCTTACCCACAGAGGAGGAGGCACGGCTATCTGCATTCATAAAAATATTAATCATCATCAAATTCATTTTACTACAACCAGCTTTGAAAACTCTGCTATCGTCATTAATCTCAAGAATAACCTAAAAATTACTGTTGCTAGCATTTATCGCCCTCCAATTGGTAGATTTCTCACACAAGAACTTGATACAATAGCGAACTCCAATCAACAAGTACTTCTACTTGGTGACTTCAATTCCCAGCATCCTGCATGGAATAATGAACACAGCAACATAAATGGGTCTATTCTCTTCGATTGGACAAATCTTAATGCATTCAATGTTATTGCTCCTAATGATCCCACATTTTTCTGCCGTCACAGTCCTTGCAATAGTACTCCTGACATCGCACTTCTTAAAATTTTAAACGCCGGGCCTGCTTCTTCTATCAACGATCTTTCCAGTGATCATAACCCTGTGATAGTTGAAGTCTCTCATAATTCATTTACGCCCTTCCTCAATAGCATAATCACAACAACCAATTGGAATATTTTTACTAAAATTCTCTCTCAAAGCATTCCTGGGAATCCAGTCATCTCCAATATTCAAGATAAAATAATTGATAAATTCAACTAAAGAACCTTGCAGCAAATCTACACACCACACCAAAAACTTCCTACTGAAATCACCTCTAAAATTATGGAAATCTCATCTTCCGATAAAGCGAACTCTTTTGCTGAAAACCTTGAACTCTCCTTTCAAGAAAATACTGAACCTTGCGATTACTCTCAAATTGAGCATGTTGAAGATGCAGTAACTTCCTTTCTAGCTGATCATCAAAATTATCAAACAATATTTTTTTTTTCTCCATCTGACATAGTTAACTTAATCAAGAAACTCAACATTCGAAATCTTCTGGACCTGACAACATTCCAAATAAAGCCTTAATGTGTCTCCCCCTTAATGCCATTACTCATCTTGCAAAAATCTACAACAGCTGTACTAAATATCACTACTTCCCTCCTATCTGGAAAAAAGCAAATATCATCATGTTCCTAAACCTGGCCAAGATAGGAAATTTCCTCAAAATTATCGGCCCATCAGTCTCCTTAGCTGTGTAGGAACACTTTACGAAAAACTCTTAGTGAGACATATTACTTCTTTTGCGATAAAAATTCCATAATTCCAGCAGAACAATTTGGATTCCGTCAACATCACTCAACTTGTCATCAACTTCTACGTGTCACCAATATCATCACTGAAGGATATAACTATAAATTTTTTACAGGAGGTGTCTTTCTTGATGTCAAAAAAGAGATGTGTGGCACAATGGACTGATCTACAAAATGATCAAACTTCAATTTCCAACTTGGATCACACTTATCATTACAAATTATCTTAAAAATAGAACCTTTCACGTTCGACTTCATAATGAATTCTCCAAAATCGGTCGTATTTGTGCTGGTACACCTCAAGGAAGTGTGCTCAGTCCTATTCTCTACAATATCTTTACTTATGACTTTCCTCAGTGCACTAACATTTCCACTTGCCTATTTGCTGACGATTCTGCTGCTTTTGCCCAAGGTGCTTCTATTCTTTATGTCATCAATACTCTTCAAAATTTTCTGAATATCCTTGAGTATTGGCTAACTAAATGGCGCATCGCAATTAATGTCTCTAAATCTCAAGATATCATTTTCCGAAAAGGACACGCCAGACAACCATATATTAATCTCTCCCTTTTTGATCAACAAATTGAATGGGCAACTAATATTAAATATCTCGGCTTAATTATAGACAATAAACTTACGTTTCGAGCTCATATTCAAAAAATCAAGAAAAATGTTGGAAAAAATTTTATCTCACTCTACCACTCATTAATAAATTTTCTAAATTAACTTTGTCAAACAAACTTCTTCTCTACAAACAAGTTCTCAGGCCTATCCTTACCTATGCTGCCCCAATCTGGGGTTTAGCTGCACAATCTAACAAGAAATCTGTACAAATTATTCAAAACAAACTTCTTTGTATAATCACTGGAGCACCCTGGTTTGTCCGCAACTCTACAATTCATCAAGATTTAAAAATTGACTCTATTGACAACTATATTACTAAACTTTCTAGAAATTTCTTCAATACCATTGCTACTCACGAAAATCCTCATCAAGGCACAAACTATATTTACGCAAGAATGGAAAATACAAGTATCCTTTCTCTACTACTAAATGGAATCGAAGCCTCAAACCACCATAATTTCCTGCTCACTAATAGCTTTTTAGATATTTTACTTCAACGCATATTTACTGATCATAAATTTCTTGTTACGTTTCCATACCGATGATTTACATTTTTCTTACTTTCTTCTTTTTTTTTTCTCATCATACGATTACTATTATCTATTTATCATGACTTTTCTTTCCTACTGCCTTCACATA
Source organism: Caerostris extrusa (assembly GCA_021605095.1). Classification (NCBI taxonomy): domain Eukaryota; kingdom Metazoa; phylum Arthropoda; class Arachnida; order Araneae; family Araneidae; genus Caerostris; species Caerostris extrusa. The sequence goes on along the minus strand of BPLR01005518.1, from coordinate 11,337 downwards.
CCATTGAGTAGATGAACGCTTCGCGTTCAGGCACTCGACATCTTTATTCAACAATGATGAACTTTGAAAATGATAAAATGAATAAAATAGGCATTATCATAAAAAAAGTCATGTTTAATTGCTTATAATATCAGAGAAAAGAATGTTACCCTGAAATTTTTATCTTGATAATTGATTGCGGAGAAGAAAGACTAAACAGCAGACCAAGTACAAATAGGTCTATTGGCGCTTTTTAGTCTATTTCTATATTAGATTCAATATATAATATCAGTTGGAGACAAGGCATTCCATATGTATGCTAATACATATCTTTTCATAATTACTGTAACTGACCTCCAAGTTCAGAATCTTGTCTGCTTCCAAAACCTGTCGATAAAGTTAAGTGCAATTTGATGCTGTACAAAGCTTTCCATGATATATTTTTTTCTTTTTTTAATGCAGCTGGCAAACACTTAGACAGTTTGGTCTTGGATGCCTTAAGGCAAGCGCTGCACAGACGTTACTCACTTTGCATTGTCCAGGGGTGCGTGTAATTGAAGATAAGCCACGGAGTAACAATGCCCCTGCAACGCTCTACGATCCTAATAGATCGGAACCTATGGTTTAAAGTGTATTCCGAACCACTACAAACATCCATGGCACCGCCGGGACTCGAACCCGAAACCTGTGGTACCGAGCGCCAGAGCGCTAGTCACTCGGCCATTCAGGCCCCTTTCCATGATATATATAAATATCCAATTTACAATATCTGATTTCCTGATTCAATTAACAGACTTATTTATTATATTGACCTCTATTAACTTCGAGTTTTCATATATTTTCCCCAACAATTGCTTCCTGCATTTCTATAATTAATCTCTGACTTAACATTTCTGTTTATGAACTCTCTCACAATTTTCCATTTCCCACGCTGTGCAATATAATGTGCCCACGCTGTGCCAAAACACTTTAAATGATTTTTTTTATTTCCATTCGCTACGAGTGGCAGACGTCTTCTTCTTTTTGTCGTCGCCTCCTGGTACAAGATCCCAATTCTTTAGTTCCTTAGAAATGTTGATAAAAGGAAGTAAAAGATTCATGAACTTTCATTTATCGCTTAAATCTATTTGACTTTCGAGTACATTCTGCAGTAGCTTCCGGTTTTGCACCATATACATATTAGTTTTTATATTATCTTTTAAATGTTGGTAATGTGCAGATTATATATATGTAGATGTTGTTGTGCAAAATGTCATGATGTCCAGGGAATTTAAGAGGCTGTTATTTTCTTTCCCTTTAATATGCATGTACAACATTTACAATTGCATTAAATTTATTATATGTACAATTACATTATTTATATTTACAATACATCAAAGACTCCCACAGAGCTCCCCACCTGACAGTTCTCCCTGAATAGTTCTGCTTTTGTCTCATTTGATTTTTATTGGAGAATTATGGGGCTGGGGCCCACAAAGGCGCCACCTTTGATAAAAAAAAAAATACAAGCTGAATAAAATGAAAATAGTAAATTAGTAAAAATTTTGTAAGATAATTACGAGCAATAAATGAAAAAAGTTATAGTAAAATTCTTCCTCGATCTTTTTTTTAATTTTATCATCAGAATCAAAACTTCAATTTGTTGGATTGCAGAATTTTCGTGAAAAGCGAAATTGTTGAAGAATTTAGTAGAAAGTGTTTTCAAAAACTGTTTTAGTGTGAGAAGTTTGATAGCATCATGAATTTCTTTATTGCTCCTGAATCACCTTATATCCCAAAATTTGAGAAATAATTAAATGTTGTTGTGCTTCCGGAGATTTATGGGGTAATTAGATGCATAAGCCAAAGGCTGGACATTCGTACGAGAGGGTAAGTCAGAATATGGATGTAAAAATAAAAGTTTATCCATTCTTCTCATCTTCGAGTATATGTTAATAACAGAGTAGAGCTTTCTCGTGCCGTTTCTGAACTTTTGTTTGATAAGTTGAAAACGTAATTTCAGGAGAGGTGTTGATCCAGATAGCTCCTAATATTTAGCTGGTTATTCCAAGGAATGAGGTTATTTTGTAAGAAGATATTTGGTTTCTTGATTTTATTTCATTTGGAAAAGTAAATTGCTTTTGGTGTTGGGGACATTTATGGCAATTGTCCATTTTGAAAACCAGTCATTAAGTACAGATAAATGTCGATTGAGAGCAAAAGTTAGGAAACTTGATTTGTTTTTAACAAGGAAACAAGGGGCCGAACATATAGGGCCAAAAAGAGTTTAACACTTTTTAGCAATGTCATAAAGATGGAGAACCTGGAGGTGTATCACCTGGCTGAGTATTGTTGAAGAGATGCATTTATTAATTTTACCGTAAAATAAAGTTCAATAAGGTAGATTTGGATGCTTTTAACGAGAGAGACAGGAAATTTATACTTTATCATTTTATAGACGATCCTCAATCCAAATGTAGTCAAGGGCTTTTTGTATGTCAAGAAAGATTGCACCTGTGTAATCTTTGTTTTGTAAACCAGAAAAAAATAAATTCTGTTACACATAATAACTAGTGAGTTATCGACAAATTTGAACGGAAACCAAAATTTTGTTTCTTAGTTCGAGAGAGTTTTCATACACCAGTTGTTACCAAAATTTCCATTGAATAAATCGACTACCGATTACGTGGCAGACATCTGGTGGTAGATTCGGGTTTTTGGCAGTAATAGATTCTCTTGCATCTAATTAGCCATTGCCACAGAATCTTACATATATACATTACTTAAGGACTGTATAAAAATTAATAATTTCAAAAATTATTTAAAAGCATATTTTCTAGCTTTACTGATGCAAATATAGCTATAATTTCAGCAAATGGGCCTTTTAGCAAAATCATTTTTAGATGCTTAAAATTGCTAGATGATTAAGTCTTTCTTCAATAGTTATATTTTTTATGTTTCCAATGCATTTTCCACTTTACTGAACGATCTTCCACATAAAGAAACAATAACTGGTACTTTACAAAAGTTTAATGGATAGAAAGATATTGACAAATATATATTTAAGTTTATCATAAATTGAGTTCAGAAGTTTTATTGGATTTCTTCTCATGCTGTGAACTGCCTTGTGAAAACTTTTAAGTGAAATATTTTGTACAGTAACTTCTTAACACATCTATATCATATATAATCACAATGTGTTTTCTAAAAGCTGACAATCATCTAAGTTTTGGAAGTTAAAATGAGTAAAAATAATTCGCATACTTTATATGTTGTTTCAAATCTTGTTTCTTAAATAGCATCATAAAATCCTATATTTGATATAAAACGAATAGCTTGAAATCTCGTTCTGTTGAGGCTTTTCAGTTTTCGGAAACCGAGGTTGAATTCTGATTATTCAGCAACTATTTTTGCATCTTGAGCAACAATTCTTTGCATCAAGTCTCTTATAAGCGTAATCTATAACTGGATATTTCTTTGCTTTGTATGATAGTTTATTGTTGGTCAATAATAGCAAACATTTTGTGCCGAAACACTTTCATTAGCATATCTTTATATTATCTGAAATATTTTTCCAAGCCTTTAACTGTGTTCAGTATTGAAGGAATTAATTATGCATCCATTTGTCCAAGAAGGGCACATAATACGGCAAGTACATCCTGATAATAGAGTTTTTGCATACCGTATTTTTTAAAAATGGTATTTTTCTCCCTAGCTCGCATGCTCATAGGAAATTGCGCATGCATATCTGTAATAATGTTTCCTATAAGCATGCGCTAGGGAGAAAAAAATACCGTATTTTTAAAATACGGCATGCAAAAACTCTTTAATATCCAACAATTGATCGTACAGCTTGAAATATTTCATTCCACCACATTTCTGAAAGATTTTGAAGAAATAAAAGTATGCGGTTTTTCAATACTTTCTTGCGAGCAGTACTGTGATCAAAGGAAATGCAGATTTGGTTTGGTTTTTTGCCGATCTACGGATACTATTCGTACACTTTAGGCTAATTAGGGACCTACAGTTTAACGGGGGATTCTGAACCACTAACAAACATCCAAGCCACGGCCTGGATTCGAACCCGAAGGCTGTAGTACCAAAGGCGAGCACTAGCCAATTGTCCATCAGGCAGATAAGGAAATATAGAAAATCTCTATAATCCCGAAAAATGTTCTAGCATCAAGGCTGATTTTAATGAAGTTGACTATTTTGGGATTCGAGGAATGGGCTCCACAGACAAATTTGTTCTTCCTGAATTTGTGGGACAAGCCGCATATTTCTTCACAAAATATTTTCGTCACCATCGTAGCCTTGCGCTCGACAGTATTGAAGAAGTAATTGTTTTTCCAGAGTTGAAATTATTTCTTCAATTATTTATCTTCGGTTTTTCAGTAAAACTCATGAATTTAATTAAACGTTCATTTACTTTGAAATCGTTTGAGTCTTGTTTTTGGGATATGTACCTGAGAATTAGAAGGGTCCGTTCAATGTATTCATGTATGTATTATTCTGTATAAAATTGTGTGTCCTCTTTGGTCTAGATGGGTTTCGAGAACTTTGTCAGCTCCAATTAAAACGTTTTATGAATTTCACAACAAATAATGTTCACATCCTTTTTTATTTTCCATTTGATTTTGTTGAATTTTGGCGAGAAGTTATCGTATTTTCTAATTATTTCTATAATTCCTAAGAAATACCCATTATGAACTCACCTTGTGTTCTCACCTTGAAAACGAAACTTCTGGAGGATAAAAAAATAATGTTATATCTACAATCTCTCGCCAAAGTGATAGCCATCTGGTTGTTTGAAATTAAATACGCAGTTTCAAGTCTTTATCGATTCTATATCCCTTCAATGACTTCAAAAGGAACTTTCATGCCAAATAATGTTTTCTATTTCTGTTCAGCGCTATTTTTGTGAAAAGGTGAAATATCATATGATTTTTTTCAAGGTTTATTTCAAGGCAAAAATTCTTCTTGTTTAAATTTGGGTCGCAAAAAGTATGGCATAGTAGACAGCAAAAGATTTTCTTCTGATGCACTTCATATTAGCCATTCTCGTGGAAAATATTCTCTTGCTTTTTTTTTTTTTTATCATTCGTTTTCGTACAGAGCAGAGATTCTCAAAATTCCCTACCACTAAGATATCTCTTCAATTTCCTATAAATTCTTCGGAACTATTTAAATCTGATTTTGTGTAGTTATGTTATTGCTGATTCTTAATGAATTTATAAACAATTCACTGATCGTGGAGGACATCAATATTACGTCTGGATCATCGACCCGTTTTTCTCAGGATTAGTTGAAGGAATCGAATGTTCTCTATCTAAGTAATGACCTGCCATTAAGCCTGTTTCTGATTAAATTAACTCTGGTTGGTTCATCTCGGAACAAATTAAATGCCAAGAAATCTCGGACACTGGACTTATATTTGGAACTCTTATTTACAACAGCTTGTTGATGGACAAAAAAATCTTCCTTAAAATGATTAAATGACAAGTATTAAGCTCTGTAAAACTGAAGGAGGAACTGCAACAATACATCTCCTTCTATGAGGAAGAAAAAAAGGTAAGTTAATTTTACTTAGTTTTTGCCTAGTTAGAAAAAAATGTTGCATACCGTGAGTGTAAAAAGTATTCGTACAGTACGACAATTGATTTAAAAGAGATCCGTTCATAAAAATTATTAACATAAATTCCATTTTAATTAATTATAAATATATATTAGAACATATTTTCACTAGTTTCATGTGAAATCGACACAAAATAATTTTATACATGAATAAATATTTACAAAGCTGAAACAATCAAACATCTTGTGGTGTAAAAAGTATTCGTACATCAGGCATATATTGGCCAATACAATCATAATGTTTCAGCTAATACCTTGTAGGATATCCTTTAGCTCGAATAACTGTCTTTAGTCTCTTTGGCATCGATTCCACCACTTTTTGCTGTTATTGAGCTAGATATGGCGTCCCATTCTTGATTAAGAGCCGATTCCAAATCCTTTTTATTAGAAATATGTCTAGATCTAATATTTTTTATCAAGAACGTCCCATAAATTCTCGATGGGGTTAAGGTCCGGCGATTGAGGAGGAAATTTCATGAACTTTGGGGTATTATATAGTATCCAGAGCCTTGTGTTTCGGGCTGTGTGCTTGGGGTCGTTATCATGCATGAAAACGTAAAGCCCATTTTTTGTTGCACTAGGTCCTAAATTATTTTTTAAAATGTCAATATAAAGTTGATGATTCATAATGCCTTTAATAAAGACTAATTTGCCCACCCCAGAAGCACTCATACAACCTCAAACAAGCAGACTTCCACCCCCATGTTTCACTGTTGATACTAAATTCTTAGGATGCATTTCTGTATTGCACTTTCTCCATACCATTCGCCTCTCGTTCGATCCAAATATGTAGTATTTACATTCGTCTGTAAAGATAATCTTTTTCAGAAATCTGGACTTTCATGAACGTATTGCTTGACGAAAGACAATCGCAGCTTCCGATTCTTCTCACTAACAAAGAATTTTCGTCTCAACACGGCCATGGAAACCTTCATTTCTGCATGAATTTCGAACAGTACTTACGGAGACTGCTGTTCCCATGTTCTTTAGTTCTGATGTTAATGTAGGAGCACTTATTTTGGGATCATTCTTTAATGAACGTACCAGAAACCGTCTGTCAGATGACGTCAATAGACATGGTCGCCCAGTACGAGAACTGTTTTGAACCTTTCCAGTGGCAGCAAACTTTATGATTGACTGCACAGTTGAACGGGGTCTACCGACCAGATCAAAAATCTTGTTGTACGATTTACCATTTTTACGGAGCTTTAAAATCAGTTCTCTTTCGGAAACACTTGTCTCTTTACTTTTTGACCCATAACAGAATTTCTAGTTTCTCACTACATTAAAATTTCCACTGAAGAACCTTTTAAGTAACTTACAAGATGACGTCAATTAACTACATCATAATGGCTAAACCAATCACAAAATAACTAAAAAAATTTGCATTTCTTTTAGTGTACGAATACTTTTACACCACAAGATGTTGGATTGTTTCAGTTTTGTAAATATTTATTCATGTATAAAATTATTTTTGTGTCAATTTCACATGAAACTAGTGAAAATATGTTCTATTATATATTTATAATTAATTAAAATGGAATTTTTGTTTATAATTTTTATGAGCGGATCTCTTTTAAATCAATTGTCGTACTGTACGAATACTTTTTACACTCACTGTATATGATGAAAACTGTAATGTAAATGTTAACACTCGATAAAAGTAATGCTATTTCTAATAATAGTATAAGTGATAACTTAAGTAAAACTCTTCACACATTGAAAATGGTATGCAATAAAAAGTATGTAGCCTGAATTTTCGGATATTTTTTTGTAAATATTTAATAAAAAAATTGATAATATGGGATATTCGTAATAGAGTGTAACATTTATTAAAGTATATATAATGTTTTAATGCTACTTCCAGTATTGTTTACGTGTTGTTTCATGTCTTTATGCTTTATATACTTGTAATTCTAATTTATTATACGATATTGTATGAAATTACAAATACAAAGATATCAACTTAATACGGAACACACTAACGACTTTTTAAACAATAATTTTTGTCTTACAATATAGCAAAACTTCTGAGTTTAACGTGTGAAGAAGTTACTATTTTTGAAAAAAATATTTAAAAAGTACTATGTGCAAAAAACTGGTTAATATATCCCATAATAGTTGGTTTCTTTGAAAATGACGTGAATTTCCATCATCAGTCACCAACAGTCGAAAAATAAAAAACGAATGTTCATGTCTCTCGTCTTCAAAGTGTTAACATGCTGTTAGAGATTATGTTGTGTGATATGTTAGACATGGACCTAATATAGATGGCGATCTATCATTAAACCCGTTAAACTTAAACCCAAAGCATTAATAGCTAAAATAAACAATAAAAATGTGTCCTTCCCATACCAACATATAACAAGTTTGCGGATATTGCTAAAATGCACCCAGAGAATGCTCACTGTAATAAAGACACTATTTGAGCTTCCTCAAATCATGCTGGCTCTGAAGATGAGCAACACATTGACTTTATAGGAAATTAGCCGTAAATTTACAGGCATTGAAAAATGTCAATAAAAGGATATATCAGTAGTTTAACAACTTCAGAATGCTTTCCAATATCTTCTAGATTTTAGCTTCCTCTTCTAACATACTTCCATACTTGTGTTTACACTTTATATCAAACATCGTGGTTTTATTTTATTTTACAACATGAAAGAAAAAGTTTATAATAATGGAAAAAAAAATTATTTATTTTTCCTTTTCGTGCAAAAAAAAAAATAAATAAATGCTTCATTGATTTGGTCTTATTACTTATTAGCTGTTGGTGCATTTTCTTTCTTAGACTCTATTACCTTTGTTAAGTCAAAACATTTTTAGCTAGTTAAAATAGGTTGAGCAGCAAATGAAATATGCATTTACAGTCTGTCCTAACAGTAAAAGCATTTCAAAGATGTCGCAATCGCACATCGAAAACTGTTAAAATCGGAATTAATTTTCAATTTATGCACTACTTTTCGATTAACTATAATACATGGACTCAGTCGCAGTTTCGCCATATTAGGAAATAACTTTTTGTACTTATTCAGAAATTGTGGGATTTTATACAGGTATTGGTATCCGATACAAAAGCATATTATCTAGTTTGGAATCACTTGTCAAGTATTGACACCTATTGGTTCGTCACTCTTTAGTGGTTCCTACCATTTGAATGTTCTGTGCCTCTGTTTATGATTTAATAACTTTGCAAACCATATTTGTAAGTTCAGTAAATGCTAAAAGTTGCGTTGCATAAATTGATAAAAATAGTTAATGAAATTGAAATATTTTCGGGATTTAAATATACCTAACAATAAAAAATCACAAGTTGTGAATTTTAACGACTTTTCACACATAACCGATTTATTAATTAGAATATTTGATGAGTTTAGAGGACATAGAATGAGGTTATCTCACTCTTTGGAGTATAAAGTTCTTTTTTTTAACAGCAACTATCATCAGATATACTGATTTTTTGCACCAGTCACAACACACGCGGACTGGTTGACTTATTGCTGCGTTATCTGTCTCGAGCCTGCTGTGTGTGCAGCAGAAAGTGTTCCAGTAGTAGTTGCCGAAAGGTTGTTTAAACACTTCCCCCTAACCCCGATGTGGGCCTCCTCTTTTTCTGGGATCTCTGGCTTAAGCTCAACCCCCAGCCTTTTCCACTTGTGGGGGCCATGTCTGAATTTATCACCCTGCTTATTATTTTCCTGAGATCACTACTGAAGGTTACTTGTTGATGTATTTCCCAGGCTCCCATACCAGTTATAAAAATAGTGTTGCTCTACAAAAGATAGAACCGAGGAATTGACTGGAATGGTGTCGATAAAGCATTGTGGGATTGATTCGTGGTCATCAGAACATTTGCTGCCTGTTGGCCAATTGGCTAGATCTCTCTGGCCCGTTGTGGTACTACGCAGGCTTCAGGTTCTGGCGATGGCATGGATGTTTGTGAGTAGTTCGGAATCCCTTTTAAATTATGGAGTCCCGGTCTGTTTATCCCTCGTGCGCGCAAGATGACCATAGAGCGATGAACCAAATCAAACCATCAGATCATTGGGAGTTGACAAAAACACATCGACGATGTTAGTAAATTATATATCGTATTACTCACGTTATTTTAAAATCATATTGATATTTTTCTGTGGGGTTGCTCAGGGGTCCTCACAAAACCTCTCGGAAAGTATACAACACATACTTGAGTCATCTTTATGTATAATAAAAATAATAATATGATGTGAAAAGCATCATTAAACAATATTATGCCTAATGTTACATTACGACTTTTGTAATAATCAGAAAGCGCAGAGTAATGATTGGTTTCTATAAAATGGATCAAATGGTGATTAATAATTTTTTTTATTTATCGATTTTTGTATACATGCCTAGAAGTGTTTGACTCATCAATATAATTTGATTCAAAGAGGCTGGCATATTTTTAATATATTATTTAGTAACAGCCACATCATTTTTATTCAGAGCAATTTTAAAATATTGTAATATTCACTATAAACATCCATAGCACCGCCGAGACTCGAACCCGCAACCTGTGGTACCGTGTGCCAGGGGTTTAATCTGCCATCTAGTAGCAGAATTGACATAATCTGATTAGTCATAAATACATTCGCATGTGTCATTTTTATTTAACTAAAATGAACTTTAAATTGTTAGCGAAGTTTATTTTTAATATTTTGAAATAAAATCTTCAATATAAAAAATACATTTTTTATTATTATTATTCAGCGATCCCTAAGTTTCAGGCCTTGGAGCATTATCCCGGTTGCCCCGATGTTAGATATGATCCTGCTATAAAATGAAACTATATACAATAAAAGAATTTACAAAAACTCTTTATTAAATAATTCACAAAATAACTTCCCTATTTGATCATTCAGAATTCAGTTTTCTCAAAGCATTATGATTATTTTGAGCATTTGAAATCTTTTAAGTGACGATTCTTTCAGCCTGTAATTGCTTATCCCAACCATAGATGTTAAAATCTCTATAAAAAAGTTTGATAGCTATAGATAAAATGGTATCTTGAAAACAAATAAATTAGAAACAATTTACAAAAATATTACAATGTAGAATAATTGGTGCCATCTAGATTGTAAAGCATCAATTCTTATCTTTTTAAATAAATTAAAATAACATTCTTAATGTTATCAGAAGTGTATCCTTTAATCAGATTAAATACAACATTTTTTTTGTTATTGTTCAACCATTTTTTACAGAAAAACTGTATTTTTTTTGCATGCTGATATTCTTAAAGGTTGAGAGGAAAAACTAAAATAATTTTTTGTTTTTAATCGTGTTTAGTTTCGTGATAGCGCTCATATTTGCCACCGAACATTTTCTGCCTTTTTAGGGGTTTACCGGCAATTTCATTTCAACTCTTAACATGTCCTAGGATATTTTTAATATTGTAATATAAAACATATTATACTATACAGTTTTTAATGAACACTAGTTTTTCAAAATAATTTTCTACTGTATTTTTTTTTTTGTCAAAACTATTATATTGGAAATCGTTAAAAATGTTGATTTGAGAAGGTTTTTGGACGGAGGTATTTTATTAATTTTTTGTTGAAATACATATTCCACTAGTGTTTTAATGAGTTGTTTTGCAATTAAAGAATTGCAAAAAAGTTTTCTGCAATGCCTTAAATATCTGAAATCTAAGTGATCAATTCGAAGTTAAATACGGCAGACAAATATTTAAAAATTTGAAAATTGCACACATTATAAGAAAAGTCG
>BPLR01005517.1:0-41082 GCA_021605095.1 Caerostris extrusa | reverse complement strand
TTTCAGGCATAACATCCCACCATGGACAGCGCAGTGGTCGACCGCCTGCACTTAACGACCGAGACCGGCGACGTTCGCAAAGAGTCGTAAATCTAACAGACAAGCAACACTGCGTCAAATAATCGCAGAAATCAATGGGACGTACAAGGGACTTGTCTGTTAGAACTGTGCGGAGAAATTTTGGCTTTCTTGGGCTATTCCAGCAGAAGACCGACCTCGAGTGCCTTTACTGACAGAACGACATCGCTTGCAGCGACTCGTGGGCACGTGAGCATATCGGTTGGTCCCTAGATGAATGGAAAACCGTGGTCTGGTCCGATGAGTCATGATTTCAGTTGGTAAGAGCTGATGGTAGGGTTCGGAGTGTGGCGCAGACCCCACGAAGCCATGGACCAAACTGTCAGCAAGGCCCTGTTCAAGCTGGTGGTGGCTCCGTAATGGTGTGGGCTGTTTTTTCATGGCATGGACTTGGTCCTCTGGTGCGACTGGACCGAACATTGACTGGAAATGCTTATGTTCAGCTACTTGAGATCACTTGCAGCCATTCATGGACTTCATGTGCCCAAACAACGATGGGATTTTTATGGATGACAATGCGCCATGTCACCGGGCCACAACTGTTCGCGATTGGTTTGAAGAACATTCTGGACAATTCCAACGAATGATCTGGTCTACCTGGATCGCCCGACAGAATCCCATCGAGCATTTATGGGACATCATCGAGAGGTCTGTTCGTGCCCAAATCCTGCACCATCAACGCTTTCACAATTATGGACGTCTATCGAGACAGCATGGCTCAATATTCCTGCAGAAGACTTCCAACGACTTGTTGAGTCCATGCCACGTCGAGTTGCTGCACTTCGCCGGGCGAAAGGGGGCGACACGATATTAAGAGGTATCCCATGACTTTGTCACCCTTCAGTGTATGTCTTGTTCAAGGTCAATCGTTCATAAATACTTTTTATTCATCCACTCCAGTTCAAATACATTTTTGAACTTGTAGTGGAGGACACTGGATGTGAATACAGTTTTTCAAATATTAATAATTAAATTTGATTAATTAATTTGAGTTCCTTTTATGTAGATTTACGTTGCATATATCTACCGATAGATGGCGCCAGATAAACTTAAAAACATGAATGAAAATTATTTATAAAGGACTTTCTGCAATAGAGTGAAAAAAGTAGAATTGACTTTAAAAATTTTTTATTTTTATTTTACTGGGAATACTAGCAGAACTCGCATACATTGTCCTGCTAAAAAATGCATTGCAGAAAAAGACATATCTCGAATATATTCTCCATCTTCCAATATATGTGCATGTTAATTTTCATGGATAACGTTTGAATGATATATAAGATGAAATGCTGCAGCACCCTCTGGTGGCAAATCACAATAAAATCGATGATGGCGCGAACTATTTTCCAATACATACTCTAATACATGTAATGACCAATTTTCATACCGATGGTTTGAACGGTATAGAAGTGGATAGGACTGCAGCACCCTCTGGTGGCGACTTACAACTAAGGGGACAGCATAAATCGGTTAAGTCATTTAGAGAAGATCAGTGAAAAATACATGTACAGAATTATATATATATAAAGATTATACTTTAATACTGTTGTGTAAAATATTTTAATGATAGCTTAGTACTGAAATATTGAATACTTAAATACTGAATATTGAAAGTGCAGAAACGATAAGATATAATACATACATAAATGAAAATTTATCAAGGAGATTATTTCTAACTTGGTCTTTAAGATTACCAGATCGGATATTTACTAAAAATGTTGTTCCAAAGATTTGTACCCTCCCTTAGCTTTTGCTTTCTCCTTAGGATGCTTTTGAAGTGCTGCATTGTCGCAATATTCTTGTCAATTTCTTCTAGGTAACTTATATATTTGATTAAAATTTCAAGGTCATAGTTTAAACTATCTCGTAGATGAGCCATTTTTAATTTCAACCATTTCAATTACTATAACCTCCTGCGATTTTGAATGCAAACAAGTAAAACGCACTTGCGTTGTTGCCGGGTCATTCCGTATGTTTTACGAGTAGTTCGAATCCACGTTAAACTGTAGGTCCCGGTTTAATTAACATAAAGTGTGCACAAAATGACCGTAGAGCCGCAAACCTAACCACATATGTTAACCTGTGACCTTGATACTTTAAAAGCATGTTAGCCAGACCAAAGCTTTGCCTAAATTTCATTCCTGCAAACTTATTTCTTCTTGATGTTGGAATTCTATCTTTCACCAGTGCATATCATGTTTATGGCGAAGTTTTATTATAATAACTGTTAAACTGATAGCTTTAAAATAGTTATTTAGTATTTTTCCATCAATAGTTTTTGCATGATATTGTATACTGAATTCTGAAAACGTGACGATAGTTTTTTTTATTTTTTAAAAACTCTTTCCTTCAAACCTTTCGGTAAGATAATACTTGAAGGTCGGAGAAAATCATCTGTTTGATTTTTAACGCGCGGTATACAAACACAGGAACAAAAGGAATTTTCGCAGGCCGCTTAGCAACTTCGTTCGTGTAGATAAATGTTCGAGTTCCTTATCAAGAGATGACTGCGAATAAGATATAATTGCGTGGAATATTGAAGACATTATCTCTGTCTATTTTTATATGCAATAAAAAATTTGCGAGTACAAAATTGTGTTTTGGTGCCATCCCTATAAAATCACTTTCTTACGCGTCATTTTCCAATGGTATTGTAGCGCAGTATTAGAGAGTTTTTGCATACCGTATTTTTATAATACGGTATTTTTTTCTCCCTATCGCGCATGCTCATAAGAAATTGCGCATGCGCATCTGTAATAATGTTTCCTATGAGCATGCGAGCTAGGGAGAAAAATACGGTATGCAAAATCTCTCTATTATCTTTATATATATATATATATATATATATATATATATATATCTATTATATATATATATATATATATATATATATAATTCTTCTGTACGTGTGTTTGTCACTGAACTCCTCCTAAACGGCTGGGCCGATTTTGATGAAATTTTTGTGTGTGGTTGAGTGGGTCCTTAGATAGTTCAGATTTACAATTGAATCCGGTAGGTGGTGCTGCAATCGGCATAATTCTTCTGTACGTGTATTTGTCAATGAACACCTTCTAAGCGGCTGGACCGATTTTGATGAAATTTTTTTTTGTGTGTGTCTGTGTGAGTCCCTGGAGGATTTAGATTCCGAATTGGACCAATTGGACCGAATTGGCGTTGCCATCGCTATAATTCTTTTGTACGTGTGTTTGTCACTGAACTCCTCCTAAATGCCTGAACAGATTTTGTGTGAAATTTTTTGCGTGTGTTTGAGTGGGTCCTGGATAGTTCGGATTCACAATGATATCCGGTAGGTGGCGCTACAATCGATATAATTCTTTTGTACGTGTGTTTCTCACTGAACTCCTCTAAACGGCAGAGCCGATTTTGATGAAAAATTTTCTGTGTGCTTGTCAAAACATGGATAATGTTTTTATGCTATCCCCATAGTTGTAAGTCACTCCCAGGGGGTGTTGCAACGGTCACAAATCCAACATATACAACGGTCCTTTTTTACAATATGAGCATTATTACTGAGAAAGTCAAACTAACGTAACAAATTATAGATTTAAGGATAGATTAACAGATTTTTGTGTCAGTGTAACATTAAGCATAAAACTTTCTTTCAGTGATGATAACAAATTCATCTGTTTAAAAAAATTGTAACTTAAATTCATACTACAAAGTGTTTTTGATCGAAGGGCTGAACAATTAGTTTTTTATACAGGGTGATTATAATAAAAGTCCCATTTTTAAACTGCTGTGAAAAAAAGAACGACTCGTCACAATGAGTTCAAATTTGAACTGAAGATACTTGAAGAAGGGGGAAACGGTACGGCATGAAAAGACTTCCAAAGTGTATTAGTAGTGGGCGCTGTAAGCGGCATGAAGAAAGTGAATTCTGCCGCCAGTGATATTTTGAATCGAAATGACAACGTATTTAGCCTGAGTTGCACATTCCACCAGCTGTAGTGTTCAATGTGCTGAATTGTTTCGGTTTTTGGACGGAAAAAATGACTTCCATGTCATTCAACAGTTGTGACACTGTGAGTGGAAATCCCATCCACTACGCCAAGGTCATACCTAATTGAATAAGAAAAATTGATGGAACATTTTTTTTTTTTTTTTTTTTTTGATGTCGTACCGTTTGTCCCTTCTTCAAGTATCTTCAGTTCAAATTTTAACATTGTGATGAGTGTTTCTTTTTTACAGCAGTTTGAAACTGGGACTTAAATGATAATCACTGTATATTACAAAAAAAGTCAGCAAACTATATCTGAAGTAAATAGATTTCCGTGTGTGAAGATAAAGGTAATCGTTTTAGAGCCTGAAATAAAAATACTTCTTTTCCATTTCAAAAGGAATCCTTTCAAGTGCTGCCAGAAAAAGATACAACGTGAGAGCTGAAATGAGGCGATAAAGCGATAAAAAATGGATGCCAACAACACGCACGGAAACCGAAACGGAGTTTTCTATTTCGTCAACGGCTTACAGATACCGACTTATCTCTATGTGAGAAAGGCAGCGTTGCGTGTTTTGTGGTATATTGTATTTATCCCTGAAATTATGGGTATTGTTATGGGTTCGTGGCTTCCTTGGCGACTTTCTTTTTTTATTCGTTAATGATTTTTCAATTCCTTCTATTAGCTCACACTCTCCCTATATATATCTTGTTCAAATTTTCAATCATTCATAAAATACTTTTGATTCATCCACTCGAGCTCAAATACATTTTTTTTTTGAACTTGTGGTGGAGGACACTAGATGTTAATACAGTTTTTCAAATATTAATTCAGTCATTAAATTTAATTCATTAGTTTTAGTTTTTTTAGATTTAAGTTGCATATATCTACCAATAAAAGGCGCAGATAAACTTAATAAAATGAATGACTATTATTTATAAAGGACTTTCTGCAATAGAGTGAAAAAAAGTAGGAATTGACTTTAAAAATTTTTTTTTTTTTATAATACTTGTTTAAAAATTTCTTTCACATTCTAATAATTGTATAATTAGAAAGCCGGGCTCATGGCTCAGTGGTAACGGCTCAGCTGGTGAGTATTAGGGCCGAGGTTCAGTCCGTTGGCGGCTTTGTTGTAGACCAGGGATGGGCAAACTCCGGCCCGCCGGAGGGGTTCTATCCGGCCAGCGGATAGAATTTCAATTTGCCAGTCCGTGGCAAATTAAAAGAAATGTATATTTATATATTATATATCCATCTCCTTTTCTACTTTGATTTAATATTATTTTTTCGTTCCTTTTTTGAAAGAACTGATGATCTTTTTACTTTCTCTATTTTTGTTCTACAAAACATAAATAGACGGAAATAGCAAGCACAGACAGCTTTCAATCTTTAAAGTGTTAAAAGTGGAACTTCTTTGTTAGTTATAGCTGTAGATTGGCGCCATCAAGTTAGAGTTTTACATATCATTATCGAAAGTAAGTTTCCCAAATTTAATATCCCACGCCCAGAAAATCAGTGCTGTGTTTGCTCCATCTTACATATGTGAAAAAGTGTTTTCAACTATGAACTTTAGAAAGAATTATTTCAGAAGTAGACTGACAAATGAGCATTTGGCCCCGTTCCTTAGAATCAGTACATCTCCCTTCGAACCTCCATATAAGAGGACTTTTAAAAATGAAATCGCAATTTCATTCGTCTCATTAACATATTTAAATTGTAATGCTTGTATATTGTTTTTAAAATTTTAGAAAAATTTATCTTGGCCGCCCAATTTTTTTTTTTTTTTTTTCGATTTTTGGCGAAAAAGTGTGCCCATCCCTGTTGTAGACAATATTTTAAAGATGGCGATGGCGTATTTTGTGTTAAGCAGCTTGCCTCGTTAGTCCTGTTCTGAGTTTTCCAGGTTTTCTACCATACGATACGCAAATGCTGGGTAGTTCCACCTAAAGCCCTGCCCTCTTTCTTCAACGTCACGAAGCCAATTCAAACTTCTATCTACGGGTGCTCCCTCACAACAAGAGCTGCCCCCTTTCCCTCCTTCCATGAGGGATGTGACAACAACAACTACAACAATTGGTGATATTTCTTTTTTTTTTTTTTTTAAAATAATATCTAGAATCTGCGTATCCCACCAGCCTCAATATTTTTTAATGCTGGACCAATATATATCCACCCCTATAATAATAGAACATATGTAGCACATTCCACGATACTTAACTGCGTCCAGATGAGAAAATGAGACAAGCGAGTCGTCCTGGTGAACCCATTATAAACCGGTTTTGTCTCAGATTGGACGGAACTCACGGAATGTAATAAAATCATCCTAGACATCCTGAATTTTCGTAAAAGATAATTAACAAACCTTTCGTTAGTTTTTCTGCACCTCTCACCCCCTACGTAGGGCTATTTAGCCTCGTACCAGTTAGAAAGCTAAGCAAGGAGTACTTGTAAGCTTCATATAGACTACGAACAACCCATTAACGTGCGATAAAGTGAAGGCATCGCTTTCCGGGATTTTAGGGTGACTGTCGTACAAAATGGGCTGTGATATAGGAGAAAACCGGGTAAAACTCCCAGCGGGCAACCTGATTATTGATACGAGTCTCTTCGTTTTTGAAAAACACGATTATATTTCATTATCTGAAGTTTCCTTTTCATTTGATCTCGAAATAAGAAAAAAAAAATGTTTATTTCTTTTCCACGCTGAATTTCCTTGTATTTTCCTTCAATATTTTTATTTGGTTATTTTTTGGAATTAATTTTAATTAGAATTTCTTCGAGAGAGAGAGAGATGATTTGAGGTAGGAAATTTTGAAACTGCATATTTGCTTGACAGATGAGAAGAAAATGTAAAAAACTTTCGCATATCTTACGAAAATTTTCTACTTTTTTTTTTTTTCCCTGGCGGCTGTCGATGTTACACGCACATGTATGCTTTTACAGTCGCTGTGAAATCCTTGAAAGTAGCGGCTGCAATGCACTCCACCGGCAGGGAATCGACCCTCGTGGCCCTGGTAGCTTCTTGTCCGTCTACTCAAAGATAGCTTATATGAAGTTTAAAATCACAGTAACTACCTTGAGAAAAAAACAACTTTTAGTGAAAATTAAGAGAAAATTCAAATCCCGCACACACAGAAAAAGTTCCAATATATTACTTTGGATTTTTAAAATTGAGATTTAATATTTGTAACGAATGAAATGCTAATCAATGAATTTTTGTAGCGAAAATGTTTCAGAGATGATTATCAAAAGTGGACAGATAAATGCTGAAGCGATTTGAGATGTTGCTATCGCTCGGAAGATAGCTCTTAATCATGAATATGCATGTTTTATGATAATGAAACACGGTGAAATTGCACGTTGTTCAACACGCGCTGTTGATGCGCTCCTTAGACACTCAGACATGTCTGACAGACGTTTTCATTTTCTCACGTTGCCGACGGTGCGGGAATGAAATGCTCGATCAGTTCGTAGCTCAACAAAAATAAATATGGGGTGAAAGCATAAAAAGGGGAGCGAAGATAAAAATAAATAAAAGTAAGGATGTGGTCAAGAGGGAAGCGAAGGCAAGAATAAAAATAAGGGGCAGGTGAAAACATAAAGAAGGAAGAGAAGGAAATAATATATAAAAATAAGGAAGGGAGTGAAGGTATAAAGAAGGTAGAGGAGCAAAGAATAAATAGAAATTAGAGGTAGATGAAAACATAAAGAAGAAAGAGAGGCAAAAAATGAATAAAAATAAGCGAGCATTGAAGACAAAAAGAAGAAAGAGAAGCAAAGCATTCTTTGATCTCTTCCTGCTTTATGCCTTCACTCTCTTCCTAATTTTTATGTATTATTTCCTTCTCTTTCTTCTTTTTATGCTTTTACTCCATATTTATTTTTATTAAACTACCCAAATGCACACAAGACTAATAAAAATAAGAGGAAGTTGATGACATAATGGAAGAGAAGCACAGAATGAATAAAAAAAAAAAAAAAAAAAAAAAGGGTGAAGGCATAAAGAAGGAAGAGGCACAAAGAGTGAATAAAAATAAAAGAAGTTTAAAGCATGAAGAAGGAAGAGAAACATAGAATTAAATAAATGGGAGGTGAAGGCATAAAGAAGGGAGAGAAGTAAAGAATGAATAAAAATAAGAGTAGAGTGAAGGCATAAAGAAGGAAGAGAGGAAAGAATAAATGAGAAAATAAAAATGAGAGGATAAAAATTAGACGAAGAAAATGAGAGAAAGTGGAAGGCACAAATAAGAAAGAGAAACAAAAAAAAAAAAAAAAAAATAATAATAAAAAGCGTTGAAGACATAATGATGGGAGACAGAAAATAATATACAAAAATAAGATGAAAGTAAAGGCATAAAAAAAAAAAAAGAAGCAAAGAATGAATGAAAATACGACGATGATGAGGGCATAAAGAAGAACAGATTCAAAAAATGAATAAAAAAGGAGGCGTTGAAGACATAAAGAGAGAAAAGAATGAATAAAAATAAGAGGAGGGTGAAGGCATAAAGAAGGAAAAGAGGAAAGAATAAATGAAAATAAGGGAGAGGAGAAAACATTGATGGAAGAGAGGAAAAAAATAAGGAGGTGTCGAAAGAAGTAAGAGAGGATTAGAACAATTGCATTTGCTACATCCTATTTAGTGGAACGTAAGTTTAGTGCTGTCATAAATTCGTTAAATAAATAAAGAAAAGAAATCGAATTCAATTTGAGAGACGGCGATTTAGAAATACTGTTAACCAAAATGTACCCGAGTCTTAATATACTGACGGCATCACACACCATGTTCGTCCCACGCCATGTTCAATAAGGATAATTTCAAATCTTATTGATAATTTTTTTTCCTATGATCGTTCATTATCTTTATTTTTTTTTTCATTTTAACTAATTTACAATTTCAAGTTTTAGTGTCTCTTATTTACAACTTCTTCGTTTATCATGTTTTAAGAAATTGGTAAGATATATACTAGAAACATAAAAGAGCACACATTTTTTTTTTTTTATACCTTTTCAAGGTTATATTTTACACATGTGTATAAAAAATATCAAGTTAATGCATAATAATTTTATTTTTTATATTTTGATAAATCATATTTTGGATATAAAAGAATGAACTATATCGTTAATGAAACCATTTTCTATACTGTGATGTGCAAATATCTTAATATAATCAATAAAAAAAAATTCTATTGTGAGTCATTTCATTTTTTAAAATCGTAACACTTTTAGAATTGAAATGCATCCTGTCGCGCCATCTGGTGAACGAAGATGGAACCATTTCTCTCCTGTAGTATTACTTATTTTTCCGCTCGTTCTGCTATCTAGCGGAGGGTTTTAGAAATGGATGTATGTATTTTAAATCACACGTATTTTAATCGTACTACAATGAAATTTGCATTTTTAATACATTTACTCAAAATATTTATAGGATATTTATTGGAAAAAATTCATTTATACTGAAATAACTTATGTTAAGAAACTTTTTCCAAACTATAGCCGTGCTTTAGTTTGAAATGAAAGTTTTATTATTTTATTTTTCTTACTGTTAAAAGAATTTATTGAAAATTTATTAGTCTAATAGAAACTCTAATTATTTTTTTAAGTGAAATGTTTTACGAGATTAGTCCCTTAAGTGAAATAAAATAAAATAAAAATCGAATTGTAATATGCATTGACATCAAAATATCATACCATAGCTATACATCCGGACGCAAAATAAAAGTCAAAACTTTCTTTATTAAGCTTTAGTTCGTATTTCTTTTGTTAAAAATAAATTATAGGCATTTATTGGATTTATTCAGAATATTTTTAACTAGAATGCATATTTAGGTAGTTTTGAATTGAATATGATATTTCTTGCACTAATAAGTAATGCTTGTCAATTTTAATAAGTATATGATAAGATCATTCAGTACAGATTATTCAACTCATCTCTGTATGGCACATGGCTAAAAATGAAGTCATAATTTTAAATAAGATATAGAGATTTTAATTTCATTTATGAAAATCATAAAATATACCGAAGTTAACGAATTTCATTTATTTAAATATCTACACAAACTTACTCATTTCCATTTTGTATGATTATTATGGCCTTAATAAACAATTTTTTTTTTTTTTTTTTTTTTTTTACGTAGGCTTAATAGACAATTTATTCATTAATTCTTACCAAAATAAATTATAAATAAATTAATTTTTAATAAAAACAATAAAAATTTGGTATTTTTTTTTTTCAAATGTAGCCAAGGAATTTAAAAAATTGGGTACTTTTTATGTAACTATTTTTTTTTCTATTTTTTTTTAATGCCTGATAGTCGCTTGTTTTTCGTGCCAATTTAGGTTTTTTCAACTTTTGATCTGTTCCTTTTTATTATTTACTTATATTACTAAACCTTGTATGAATTATTTATTTTATTTTTAAATTTTATATAATAGAAATCATATTTATTTCTTTACATTTACTCAAAAGAATATTTTTGTTTCCGACAGATGGCGCCATGTTGACATACTGCTTTCTAATGTTATTTCATTAGCATATTTCCATTCCGTGCAACAGCAAACACAAATTTCATTTTCAGAATTATTTTAAATTTTTAGTCTCTAGATAACATTTTTTTAATCAGCATCAGATATAGTTAAAATTGACAAATTGTAAATCTGTAGTTTTAAGGGAATATTTTCTAGCGAATTGAAACTCTTGATCATTATTTTTACTGAAATGAATTGTTAACATGCGAATGATTGTTTTAATTAGCAGTTCATAAAATTTTTTGTTTAATTTACTTATTTGATTCAGTGCGAAAAATGATTTTATTTTTGTAAAATTTATATTGACATCGTTTTTAAAAAAATTTCCGAAAAGCGTTGTTTCAAAAATACATACTTCCATAAAATATTGTTTACAAATTTTGCCTTCGAACGTTGTTGATTATCTTAAATAACCTCCATTTTCTCTTCTATTTCATTCAAACGTATATTCTATTACTAAGGCTTCTTTAACTATCTAATTTTTTTACACGAATGAGTTTTATAATCATTACTTACAAAAACCTTCTTTTTTAGACAGCTCCTGCAGTAATTGTGTAGTACAAAAATTGTGTAGTATAATTGCGTAGTAAAAAAAAAAAACAAGAAAGAAATTTCCTGAAATAAAATGTTTTTTTTCGTTCCATTTCTATTTTCATCTACATTCCATTACAAAATTTGCTATCTTCAGCCTATCATAAATTTTACCAGAAATTTATCAGAAATACTACTTTTTTTAATATTACTTTTTACCAGTAATTTTTAGAATACAACCACACAATAGGTTGTATGAATGTACAGTGTAAATGTACATGAGCATAAAAATGGCGGCAACCCATTAAGGTTTGGTAATGAATAGGGAAAAGCAGACTTATTAATAAACTCATTATTTGAATGCTCGTAAATATGAATAGCAGTAATGTTATCGCAGATGAACTATTCATTTAATCACCCTTATTGTACACTAATTTCATATATCTAATAAACAAATCATGGCGATTTCACTTACACTAAAAATGAAGATAGATAGCGATAAGAATCTTTTCAACCATTCCATGTTTTTTTTAAAGTTTAGTATGTGTTTATCTATTATAAATCAACTCTGGTGCTCTGTACCACAGGTTTTGGGTTAGAGTCTCGGTAGTGCCATGTATGTTTGTAGTGGTTCGGAATCTACTTTAAGCCGTTGATCCCGGTCTCATACCAGTGTAGAGCGTCACAGAGCCCAGTCACACCTCTCACCCACATCATTCCCAAACTGTACAGGGACAACTGAGCTCTAGGCACAGTGATGTGGTGTGATGTAGTAATAGTAGTCAGTCAGGATGTAGATGACAGTATTTTCAAGCGATTAAGTTCTTTTATGGCGGCTGATGGCCGAGTGGTTGCGCACACAGTACCACGGGGATTTTTTTAATTATCTGTAAGATGTTTTAATTATTTTTCTATTTTTAATATCTTTAATTTGAACATTTGGATAACAATTGGTTAAAAGTATAATTTTCTAAATAGATTCCTTCAATTAGATAATGATATTCTTGTATATAAACAAATATTAAAACTAATATAGACAATTATTTTGATCAGATTAAGTATTTCTGTGTTTTTAAAACAATGCTTAGCTAAACTTAACATTGTCATATTAATAGACATAGTTTTCCCACAGAAAATATTAAAATATATTGGATGAAGGAAACAAATTTAAAAGAGAAATAATAATAATAAAAAAAAAAAAACCCTCATATTTTTATGTTTTTATATGTGACATCTTTTGCACAATCTTCATATTTTAATTGTTATTATTAAAATAAAAAATTGTAAATATTTTATTTGTTTCTTATAATTAACTATTTTTGATATCTTGTTTAAAATAAAAATTTAATAAATTTGTTGAAGAATGTTGTAAATAAAACTTCCAGTAATATCCCTGTTTATATTCATTTTTTATGTTAGATATGTAAGGAGTAACAATGTCTATTAACTGATTATTTTTTATATATCAAGCAATAAATAAATAAATAATAATTTTTTTTATATTTTTAATTATTTGCATGCATTTTTGAAGTAAAAAAAACACTATAACTGTATTCATTTTAAATATTATAGGATGGAACAGCAAAATGAATTAAAAAATAAATTAACCGTAACAATTTCAAGATAGTTGGTTAGTCTTTAGTTACACGTTTATTTGTAATAAAAAGAAATTAATAATTAACAAGCGTAATTAGTAATATTTAATGAATGAAAGACTTTTTCGCAAAGTATTGAAATTAATGTCACCCTTAAAACAAAACAGAATGTGAACACAAATTTGACTATAGAATAAGGAAAAGAACATCTACCATGGAATATAAGTTGTAATAATAATTTATTAAAATGAATTTCCTTTACTTAAACATCGTTATTATACAGATTTCAAATGATGTGTAAATATATTGTTCTGTAAACTGCATCATGCTTAAAAATGTGAAATTTATAAAAGAAACTTTCAATTCTTTTAAAATATTAGCTGAAATATAATTATATAAATATATTTTTCATTCTATAATCACATTAAAACATGATTGATTTGATTTTTAATTCTTTGGATATTGTTTACTCAAATATATATTTATACAGTGTAAAAACTTTGTTTTTATTAACACATTTTATAATCCCACATTAAATCCAGTGATTTTTTAACACTTTGTAAGCTGTTTTCACTCAAATATATTGATGCATCATGTCGTGTATGAACATTTTTTTTTTATTACATGAATTTCATAATAATCTTTAATTTCAATTTATTCATCATTAAATGCTTAATAAACTTTCCAGTATTAATTTGATTTTGCATTAATTTTTTCACAAAGAATCCGTCTTATGTTACGATAGTGCCACTTTCTTTTGATATGTAGCGACACCTATTGATGGAAAATGGTATACAAATTGAACGACTTCTACTTTCACTGTTAGAAAGGGAATTTTCCCGCTAGAATAAAAACAGAACGTAGTTGGCGTTAGAAATTAAATAAAAGATGTTGTAAATGTGAAAATTGATTATCGTCTTTTATTTTGCCGTATGGATTTTAATAACACTACGCAACCTTTACAATACCGCCACATACTTGGTGACCCGTGAATTGTTTGTAAACTGTGATTTATTTACAAAATGACTGAAACAAAAGGATCTACAAAAAAGATCGACGCCAAATACCATGGACCGATGAAACGAGACAAAGTTTTGAAAAATGCAAACAAGATGTTGCACAAATAGCGTTAATGGCATATCCCAACTCAGATTACTCTCTGGCACTTCTCACAGATGCATCTGATTGGGCTATTGGATCATTTATTCAACAAAAAGAACCAAATGGATGGAAGCCAATTGCATTTTTCTAAAAAAACTTAACGATGCTCAGAAAAATTACAGCGTTTACGACCGTGAACTTTTGGGTATATATTTATCCATTAAACATTTTAAGCATTTACTTGAAGGTCGAGATTTCGATATTTATACTGATCATAAGCCGTTAATATTTGCTTTTAAGCAAAACAATGATAAAGCCTCCCCCAGACAACTAAGACATCTACAATATATATCACAATTCTCTACTAACCTATACCATATCAGTGGTCGACACAATGTGGTAGCAGACAGACTGTCTAGAATTGAGGACATCGATTCACCTATTGTCGATTATGACTTGATAGCTGATGCACAAATTAATGATGATGAACTGCAACAATTGAAATTACATTCCAAATCATTACAGTTTAAAGAACACCAATTGCCATCAGGACAGTTCTTGTATTGTGATACCTCTACTTCCAGTATCAGACCATTCATACCAAAAATTTTCGAATGACAATATTTAATGCACTTCACAGTTTAGCTCATTCTGGAATTCGAACTACTGTAAAAGAAATAACTAAAAGATTCATTTGGCCAAATATGAAAAAAGATGTTAAACAGTGGACTCAAACTTGCATCAACTGTCAGAAAAATAAAATAACTAAACATACAAAAATCAGAATATTCACAATTTCAAGCACCAGATGAGAGATTTAGTGTCGTTCATATAGATTTAATTGGACCTTATTCACCTTCTAATGGATACACATACTGCTTGACGTGTATTGATCGGTTTACCTCTTGGATGGAAGTGGTACCGTTATCAAATATCACAGCAGAAAGTATAGCAAAAAGCTTTTTATGATCATTGGATTACCCGATTTGGTGTACCTACTTGTGTTATTACTGACAGAGGCACTCAATTTATTTCAGAACTATTTCGAAGTTTAGCTTCGCTATGTGGTGTTAAAGTAAACCATACGTCTTCTTACCATCCTCAGAGTAATGGAAAAGTTGAACGTCTTCACCGTACCTTGAAAACAGCTATTAGATGTCATAACAACGTTCGTTGGACGGACACATTACCAACGGTTCTTATGGGTTTGCGAGCTGCTCTACATGAGGACTGTAAGTATACAATAGCTGAAATGGTTTATGGCAAAACTATTAAATTACCAGGCGAATTCTTTGAAGAATCCAGATTGCCAATATCTGATGATAATTTCGTGAGCAATCTCCGAAAACAGATGGCCGACTTAAAACCATACCAATCAAAAACAAATGTAAACAAAAGATCTTCATTCCAAAAGATTTTTACACATGCTCACATGTGTTTCTGCGAATTGACAGAGTTAAAAAACCTTTAGAACCCCCATATGAAGGACCCTATTTGGTATTGCAAAGACTCCCGAAAAACTTTCTTCTATCAATTAAAAATAAACAAGTTAATATTTCAGTGGATAGATTAAAACCGGCATATGTGTTACAACCTAATGAACTTCTGAATCCAACGTCATCAAATGATCATACATCTGTGTCGAGTGAGCAAACATTTATACCAAGTCAGCAAGTTGCACAACCAAATACAACAACACGTTGTGGAAGACAAGTGAAACTTCCTGTTCGTTTCAATGACATTATTGACTTTTCTTCAAAATTATAATTCGTCCATGTCCATTTTAAAAATTAACTTGATTTATTGTATGTAAATGTTTATATGTAAATGTATTTGTAATTATTTTTGTGCAATTTAAATATGTATCAATATGTATTTCTTCGCTATTATTTGTATAGATATATTAATTCTTCTACCATTTTCAAAGTAACGTAACTTTGTTACTGGTAGGGGAGTGATGTAGCGACACCTATTGATGGAAAATGGAATACAAATTGAACGACTTCTACTTTCACTGTTAGAAAGGGAATTTTCCCGCTAGAATAAAAACAGTACGTAGTTGGCGTTAGAAATTAAATAAAAGATGTTGTAAATGTGAAAATTGATTATCGTCTTTTATTTTGCCGTATGGATTTTAATAACACTACGCAACCTTTACAATACCGCCACAGATATCTACCTCTAATTTTTTCAACAAATTCCTTTTACTCATATATCCGTCGTTAGTCTTGTGAAAATAGAGTTCATTATGATGGACCGATTTATGTAACAATTATTTATTGAAATTTAAGTTACAGAAGGGCAAACATCAAAGTTAATTACAATGGATAACGTTTTTTTTATCGTCCGATATATTTCTTCCTAGCGCGCATGCTCATAGGAATAGCTCAGTAGTTGACGAAAACACATAGAAGAAATGAATTCGCCAACTTACGGGTTCTTTTAGTTCACAAAGTTGTTGGTGGTTCAAAATAAATAAGCTCCCTTGAATTAATTCTTGACATACTAGGAATAATTAAAACTTTGTACAATTTTTACAAATTAATAGTAATGCCACACTTTCGCCCAACTAACCCAATTAACTTGGCGTCGCAGCGCCCTCTAACGATCATTCATTCATCTTTTTTTTCCACAGTAGTACAGACACGTATGCGCAATAGGTACAATGTTTCGCTAGGAAGAAAAAAATATCGGATGATAAAAAAAACGTTCTGCAAAAACTCTCTAATTACAAAGAGATAATGAAAGGCGTTACATCCAACCGCACCATGGATCTTAACCATGACTAAGAAAGTCTTTACTGTTTAGAGAGGGCGCTGCAATAGCTGTATCCAATTTTAAGGAAAGGTGCATTGCTCACTGATATGTCATGCTCTTAAAATTTAGGATAGAACCGTCGAAGGCATAGTCTCTATAATCGTCCTTGTCCAAAATTCACTAACTTATGAGTTTACGTACATTCCCAGAGTCAGGAATGTCTATCTTATATATTTGTGACTAACTCAATCATAAATGTGATACAAATATTTATTTTTATATGAAGCAATCAAGATTATGAAATTGTTGGTAACATGATGTAAATGAATCATTATGAAATGTTTGACTCCTCCAAGATTTCTTAAGTATATTTATCTATTTTTAATGCATTCAATTATTATCTGATATTTTTTATTTGTTTGAATTGTATCTATAAATGGGTTTATTTTTACCCTTACGTCTCTGGAATGTTAACTGTTTCCACTAACCCAAAACACTTTGGAACAATTGATCCAGGTGCTTTGGGTGAATGCGTAAACAGATTTACGAAGCTTGGCTTGTGCCCTGGTGTAGATGATTTTAATGAAGTGATCGCGATAAAATTGCCAGTTTTTACGTGCTCTGTTTCTTTCTCTAGATATGGATACGGATGTACTTGTTACGGAGTGCCTGTGGAGTAAATATATCCCTAAAACCTCTACATAATCATATTATTAGAAATTACATTTATGCGTTAAACTTCTATAAAGATAGGTACAAATTGTGAGCTTTAAAAAATGAATAAAAGATAAAGAAAATTAAGCTAAAAAATTTTATTAACGATTGAAAATTTGAACAAGATATATATAGGGAGAGTGTGAGCTAATAGAAGGAATTTAATAATAAAAACAATTCCAAAACAGAAGGCAGATGTTTTAAATCAAAACAACAAAACAATACAGAAGTGTCGGGGAAAACTTTTCGCGCGCTTTTATCTTATTTATTCCATTTAGAAAAAAAAAAAAAAGAAAATTTTTCATTCTTCTTATTTCGACAAAAGAAAAATTTGGAGATTCAATTTCGAGAACTACTTTTAAACTTTTACTTTATTTTTTAAACTAATGGGATATTGAATGTCTGAAGTGAATTGCTTAAATAAGAAATACATTTTCTTTGACGTTGGATATTATTTTAAATTCTTTTTTTTTTTTTTATGTACTTTTATTTATTTATTATTTTTTTATTGAAATATGGATTGATGGGTAATAAATTCATGAAAGCACAAAATAAAATTACAAAATTGAAATAGAGAAAATTTAAGATGCCTTTAATAATTTACAGTACTCAAATAAGTGTAATAATAATTTACTAATTTATAATTAATATTTTTTATTAAATTATTATTATACTAATTAAGTGTAATAATAAGTGTAATAATACTAATTAAGTGTAAGTTTAATAATTAACTGTGCTCAAGGATATAATTTGATTAATTCACAGTTTTTAAAATTTTCCTGTAAATACTTTAATTTAGCCTTCAAAAATTTAAGAAAATATGAAGTTAAGCTTAAATATTCCATATTTTTTTTGTATAAAAGGAAAATAATAGTAATAAATATTTAAAATTAATATTTCAAAATAATAGTAAATATATCAATAATTTTTGATTAAACGTTTTTGATGAATGGTCTAATAATTTTATCAATAAATTCTTTGTATGTTATTGAAAATTGGACCTGATGGCCAAGTCACTAGCGCTCTGGAGCCTCAGGGTTCGAGTCCCGGCGGTACCATGGATGCTTGTAGCGTTTCGTATTCCACTTTAAACCGTAGGTCCCGGTCTAATATGGCTGTTGGGCGTAATTCTGACAACCCTACCCCGTAAAAAGAAAATATCTCTTGTCTAGAAATCTGCCAGCAAGCTGACGGCCTTAGCCCACCATGGGGCTGTTGCGCCACTGCTGATTATTTAAAATTATTTCTGAGATTTTTTTTTTTTACGTTAACATTTTTTATTACAATGCAATAAATAAAAAATTACATCTGCGAATTTCCTTTTTCCCATTCTATAGAACACGAAACATAGAGCCCGACTCGTGATTCAGTGGCAACGCGCACCGCTAATGAACATTAGGGCTGAAGTTCAATCCGCTGGCGGCTTTGTCGCAGACACTGTTTCAAAAAACGAAGAGTCTCGATGCCGTTTGTGATGTTCAGCATCTTGCATCGTTAATCGGCCTACTACTACACCACATCACTGTGCCTAGAGCTCAGTTGCCCCTTTTCAGTTTGGAAAAGGTGTGGTTGAGAAGAAGCCTGATCCGCTCTACAGTCATATGAGACTGGGACCTAGGTCTTAAAGAGGATTCCGAACCACAACAAACATCCATGACACCACCGGGACTCGAACCCGAAACCTGTTGTACCGAGCGCTAGCCACTCGGCCTTTAGACCCTTTCATTAATCGGAGTACCTGCTGGGAGATTTCCGGGTTTTCTCCCATACAATACGCAAATGTGGGGTAGTTCCCCCTAAAAGTCACTATCATCCTTCTTTAGAGACTCGGAGGCATGTAAACCTTCTACCTACAGGTGCTCCATCACACAAGCTGCACCTTTTCCTCCATCCATGAGTTGATTGCTCATGAGATGTCTGTCCACACTGCAGGACACGGAGGATTAAACACAGAATAGTATTCCAAACAAATAGAACCAGCAATACTTAAAATTTTTCTTTAATCACGTTTGTCTTACAAAATCTTAAAGTTTTTGCATATATGAAACGGATTCCTGTTAAAATTTCAAGAAAAAAAAGTATACATTTTAAAATAAAATATTAAATTAAAAGAGTTAAAATCTGGAGTCGGATTTTCAAACCGACTACCAACTTTCAAAAATGTTCCACTCCTAACTCTTGTACATACACATATTTATTTGTATAAAAGAGTTTAAAATCTAATGTAATAAATTTTTTAATCAATTTAAACAAAGAGGTTTTACTAATGTTATTGTTCTAATGCAGCTGGCAATACAGAAACAGTTAATCCTTATGCCATAAGCAAGGGCTGCACTGACGTTACTCATTGAGCACTACCCAGGGAGCACATATAGCTTGAAGATAGGCTACGGACACGAGTCACACTACCCCGGGGAGTTATTAATAAAATTAAATAATATTTATCGAAGTTATACAAAAATAGGTTCTCTTTTATTATATTTCATATTATATGGATGAATAAAATTAATAAATACATACTTCATACAATGAAATGATTTTGTCTGAAAATTTTTATCAAAAATTAATTATACTTTTGGGCCTCAATTAATATTCATATTTAGTTTCTTATATCTGCCTTATCGGATACAAAAACAATATACAAAAGTGTTTTTAATTTTATATCATATAACTCTTTATTATTTGAATTATCTATGTAAAAGTAAAAATAATTGATATTTGGAAGAATTTCTTATAATGAATTTACTCTAAATTGATGTAAAAGTTCTTCAAATATTTTCAAAAAAATATATATATTTAAGACTTCTTTTAAAAAATAACAAATTTCTCTATAATATAAAGCAAGAAACATGTGCATGTTTCATACAAATTAAAAAAAAAAATTTTTTTTAATTGAACCCATAGTTTTCCTTATAAAAACACACTTTTTAATTTATTCAATAGCATTTGCTAACTTCTACTCTATCAAAATTTTCTTATCAATCACAAATTATAAAAGAATAAAAATAGTTTAACAATAAATGATTATAATTTGCTAATCATAAAATCTTTCACTGTTTCATCTCAGTCATCTTACTTCTGAACACTAAATAATATCCTCATAATCAGTATCCATAAAACTTCAGGAATTGACGATTTTTCAATCCCATACTAAATTTACTGCCTTGATGACAATCTGCATACCATTATCTATCATCATATGTAAATTAACTATGCCTTTTCATGGTCTTCTTTTAATTTTGTATCTCTCTTTTACCTTATCCTCACCGCAGTAACATTAGTAGCCATACCAAATATTATATTCACAGCAGACAGATGGCAATCTGCATACCATTGTCTGTCATCATATGTAAATTTAACAATGCAATTTCATGGTCTTTAATTTTATATCTCTGTTTTACCTTATCCTCACTGCGGTAAAATTAGTAGCCCTGCCATTAGTATATTCACAACAGATGAAGAAAGCCACTGTAAAATATTTTTCACTGCTTCATAATCACAGCTCTTGATTTGTTTATGCCTTTGAATAGCACAACAAAAATCAATGATACTACTTAAATCAGTGATCATTACCTCTAATAAATATTGCTAATCAAGCTACATTAATAGCATCAATATTGTCATTGGTTGCTACAACATAAAATTTAAAAATACACTTCATACCTTTATCATTATATTTTCCTATTTCATCAAATTGTTCTGATCATTTTTTTGTCAATGTGATCTCACGAGATAAAATTCTTTTCTTTCTATTAGGCAAATTGTATATCGTACTTCTTTTATGCATTGCTTAGTAAACACACCATTCTGCAAGAAAAATACTAAAGCAAATGATTTAAAGTCAAATACTAAAGCAATTTGCTTGGCCCCACCTTTGTCTCAACCAGAAAAAAAAGATTATGCCCATTTTTTTCATTGTTAAGGACAGGAGTGCAAATCCAAATGATCTTGCAGGCACACTTTGGAAATGCTTCCTAAATCTGTGGGCCACATAAAAAATTATATATCCCCATATTAGATTCAGACCCACTATAGACATTTTTTGGGAGTGAAAAATTGAAACATTACAAGTTATTATTATTGTGTTTATGATTATTCTTACATGCAAAAATAAATAATATAATACAAATGACACTAAAAGCACATTGTAAAAGAAACGTATAACACTAAAAATGAAATAAAAAAAAATATATATATATATAAATAAAATAATTAAAAAATATTTATTTTACTAGTGAGATACTATTTGTTTCTCCACTCTTTCACTTAGCTTTTGCAAATCGATGTGCATGCCTCATGAGTTCGCAGAATATAATTTAATTATTTTGCAAACTCGTAAATAACACAGGCAATATCTCTCATATATTCACAAGAGTATTATTTTAAAATCAAAGTTAATTTTTTTTCCCATAATTTCAACAGTTAATTTTTGAATATATAGATGCACAAATAATGCATTTTTTAATACATTGATTTTCACTACTTTGGCCTTCACAAAATAAATCTATTTTATAAAAGTGTGATACACATCTCACAGGCCAGGAGAATGTTCAAGGTGGGCCATTTGCGGCCAGGGGACTGTGGGTTGCCCACCCCTGGTTTAGAACATAATTCAATAATTTTTTTTTTTTCCGTAATAAAAGAGAATTTGATCTGGGTATGATAGTTATATTAAATTATTTAAGAGTTTTAAACCGTGAAAAAGAAGATTGTAAATGAAAAACATATTTGTATATCTTACAAATATAACAGTCATAAACTCAAGGACATTTTTTATATATATTTTTCCAATATACAGCTTTCTTTTACGTAAATATCTAAAACATTATCTGTCTTATTTAAAAAGATGTACCAATCAAATTTGCATGGAAATTTAAATAAATGAAATAGAAACTAATTATTATTTTAAATATTTTTAATCATTTTCTTTCACTTTATACAACAATTGATAATATAAAAAATAACAAATTTTTACATATTTTAACATATATAGTAAATTGATAAAATATATCACAAGCATGACAGTTAAGTATTGCTTAATAATAAAATTTCAATTTAGAACATTTAAATGTGGTTTATTGCAAATTAAATAACCAAATGAATACAACACATTGTTCTAATAAATATTTACAAATAAAAACTTCACAATATTCTAGAATAAATTTTGTTTCCTATAAACTATCACACTCCAAAAATAAAGAATAATTTGAAGGAAAAAATACGAAAAAGGAATGTTTTTATCATAAATCTGAAAATAAAAGAGAAGAGACTTCAATCCAATTCTTCTATTACTGTATTAAGTTTTGATGTAAAAGTCTGGAAGGAGAAATTACGCTTCACATGCTCAGAAGCAGTGACACCCAATTCCCGAGCTAAACTATGATCTCTTGTTAATGATGCCATTTTTGCTGCAAATGATTCAGGTATAGCATCACACAAGTATCCAGTCTGATCATCCAGTATTGTTTCCAGAGGACCACCACTATTGCATGCAAGTACAGGACGACCCAGTAGCATAGCTTCTAGAGGTACAATTCCAAAATGCTCATTTGAAGGAGTATAAAGAACTGCAGTACAGCAATGAAAGAGAATCCTTTTTACATCATCACTCGGTGATTTCAGAAAAGTTACATTGTTTATTAAGCTAAGATTTTCAACATGAGTTTTTAATTCTTCGTAATGCTGTTTATTTTCTTCTACACGGTCGTCGTATCCGCCAGCAATGATGAGGTGAATTTTTGAAAACTCCTTTGGGTTCAACATTGTCTTCAAATGTTCTAAAAATAGAGAAAAAAATTAGAAATGAAAAAAAATAAAATAAATATCCATACATGTATAATCAAATAACTTTCTGTAACTTTTTTTTTTAAATTTTATAAAAGCTTAAATATTTTATATTATATTAAAACTATACTTAGAACATGAGTAATGAATGAAAAACATTATTAAATAATTTTTTATATGCTATAAAAAATTATGATTAAAAAAATCACGCTAGATATTTTTCACAAAGAGCAAAATCTAAAGAATAGCAACATTTCTTTTTCTTTCTTTAATATTATGAATGTGTAGATGAAGCAGTATGCATAATAACTCAAGAGAATTAACAAGATACTCTAAAAACCATATTATTTAAATTTTAATATACCTTGTATAAAAGAGAATTTGAAGATTGAAATTTAATACAATACATATGGATAAAAGCCAGAAATATTTAAGTGTAATGATGTATGAATTCGAAGAATAATACATTAAATGGCTCAAATAAATAGTCATTTGCCTTTTACTTTTACATTAACAATCAATAAGGAGTTAAAAAGAAAAAGTAGGACATGCAATATTAAATTCTGTACAAAAAAAATGTGAATGCTGAATTTACATTTATAAAGCTAAACATTTTCCAGTTAAATGCATGTATCTATATTTAAGGTCTTTAAAAATTTATTATCCATAAAATATATGGATTTTGGATATACAGGGTTTATATCTCTTTGACCACATTTTCACTGAAATCTGTAATTTTTTAAATTTCTTTCCTGAGCTTTTTTTATACATAATATTTATTTACAAAATAATTGAATAATTATTAAATAATTTTGTAAAAAAAAATCAATTCAAAAGAAAATTAATATAAAATTGTTCAAAAAAGATTGTTTGGTGAAAGCAAAAACAATTTTATTTCAAAGAAAAAATGAGATTTTCAAGGAAAAAAAAATCGTTTGAAATTTGACTGTTTTTATTTTTTAAGATCCCTGTTATGTGTTTTGTTCTTATATATAATTCTAAATTTTATAAGTAACTTTTACATTGGCCTAACTGATGATTTAATTATTTTTATTTCATTTCAATTGAATAAAAATATCAACTTATAAATTCTACTTTTTAACAACTTGTTAATTAGCAATGCCCAATACCGAAAACCTGGCAATGTCAATACCGAAAACCTGGCAATTTCAATACAGAAAATACATTCTTAATTTTGAAAATTTATTAAGAAAAAAACCATACAAAATTAAATAAGCAGAATGTCTCCATAAATAAAAAGTAATTCCACTAATTGTTTTTCACCTTTAATCTGTTAGCATTTACTTTTAAGAATATAATAATACTTGCACATATAACCTGGCATAACCCAACTTCAGAAAATGAAAGTTATTAAACTCTTATATCAAAGAAGTAAGCTAATAAACATCTTTAATAATTTTAAATGGCAACAAACTTTCCTATTGTATTTGGAATTATAATATAAGAAATAGATTAAAAGCAATTTTAATTGCAAGTCTAAAACATTTAATAACAATAAAAAATAAAAACATTAAATGCAAGCAATAATAAAACCAAGAAGCAAAATATCAAAATGTATGGTATCAATGGGTATCAAATTTGAGATGAAAAATGAGATTTATTCATCCACATACGAGAAAGTGAATTCAGTCAAAAGCCCAGACACTTATAGTAGTATACAAAATAACATCAAACATGAAAAATTCTACAAATTGATGTAAAAACTTATTGAGTAATTTTTAAATAAATACTAATCCATTTTCAAGATTGGTTTTTATGGTCAATTTAAATACAAATTCGATAATCAATATATATAAAAATATATAAATTGTGACGTGAATAGATCAAACACACACACATACACAAACTTTGATAAATATATATAAGTTCTGAAAATAAATTAAAAAAATAATACTGTAAATTTTTTGTCATTTTTTTTACAATAACTTAGATAACATCTTCTGGTAGCAACAAAAATAATGTTTTTATTTAATTAATAAAAGGAAGTTAAGGGCAGAAATCAAGAGAATTTCCAAGTTTAAACTTGACAATGGGCTTATGCAAGCCCTCCATAACCTATTTGCATGCTAAATTTGAAAGCTCAAGTCAAAAGTTGTGAAATTATAATTCTAATGTGATTTTTAAATTTATATACATGATTAAGGGTGCAAAATCTTTGATTATCTTAAAGAAAATAATCAAAACAGAATGCATTTTAATTAGAGAAAATATGATGGTATTGAAGTCAACAACACCATGGAGTGAAATTGTAAAAAAAAAAAAACAAACAAAGCAATATTTAGGTTCCAAATAAGCAGCAATTATTCAAAAAATAATAACAAAATCAGACCAATAATATTCATTTGATAAATTATTTTAAAGTGTACAACTTTTTGACATCAAATGTTTTAATAAGATTCTTATAAATGTCTAATATGATTTTTGAAATAAAAATCATTATTTAAAATACAATTATTCATAAATATTTAAATCATAATCTGCAATGCAAAAATAATAAATCACACATAAAAACATGTAATTCAAAATATCAAACATTCTGCACTTCACATTAATTTAACATGATGTTATTTACATATTTTTGGATAATTTTTACTTACTTGAGTGGCATTTTTTTATATTTTGATTTTTATTGATTCCTATATTATTAACTCAAAAATATACTTTAAGCTTCATTCATGCGATAATTAACCAGTTAAATATTTGT
The DNA here is from genome assembly GCA_021605095.1 of Caerostris extrusa. Taxonomy (NCBI): domain Eukaryota; kingdom Metazoa; phylum Arthropoda; class Arachnida; order Araneae; family Araneidae; genus Caerostris; species Caerostris extrusa. The sequence continues at coordinate 15,313 of BPLR01005517.1, read as the reverse complement.
CTATATTATGAAAGAATAAATGTATCAGTAGTATACCTTTTAATAAAAGTTAGAACAATAAAATAAATTACACAAGTATAAAATAATAAGTAAAAAAAATCATACTAAGTGCATCAACAGCCAACATAATATTTTTCTTCCTTTCATATCTATTTATGGAAAGAAAAATTGTTGTGGCATCAGTCTTCACTCCTGTATCTATATCTGGAAGTGGACGGAGCAGAGAGTTTGTGTTTATTGTAGGATAGACGACTCTTAAACTTAAATCTTCAAGGCTTCTAAATGTGTCTTTGAAAACTTTAGCTAAAATAGGAGGAAGAAAACAATGTAATAATTAATTTTTGCATTATTTGGTCTTAACTAATTTTATTGAAATAACTTATACATCAAAGAAGTTAAAATTTATTTTCATCAAACATAAACATTCTCTCAAAAAAAGATTTCAAACTTAATTATTTATGAGAGCCTTTTCTATGAATTTACTAATTTACATAATTTTTTAAAATGGAATTAATATATTTTACAATCCTTATATATTTTAAATTAAAAGTATACGAGATATGCATGCTAAATAACATAAAATTACATATAAAATGTCTTCTTTTTTTACCGGCAGTTTTTCATTTTAATAAAAATATATTAAATCCTTAATGATTATTTTATCTCATTTTTGTTTCATATCTATTATTCTTTTTAATTAAAAAAGACATGGAATTTGAGCAAACAACAATAAAAGGAACAATAAGAAAACGATTCAACATAGTCAATTAATAATAAATATAATATTTAAATTTTGATAGACATTAAAAGGTTTTTTTTTAAATACATTAAAAATATATGCGCTTTTAATATGCAGTATTTTTAACAAGACAAATTAATTATAATACATAAAACATCACATAGCATGTGTTTAAACCTGAAAAAGAAAGTAAACACTTTGATGATGAAATAAATAATTTTTATAGTAATTCGCTTTTAGAGAAGAATTTTACCTGTAAAATTGCTATTAACTAAAATAACATCTGCCATCCCTGTTGTTTTTTCTTCCAACCAATCCAATGGTAACCGATAAATCTTTTTTAACCAGCTTTTTCTCTCAGTCAAAAGTTGGTCAGGAAAATGGCAATAAAATATAATTTTAGCACCCTTCAATTTCAGCACTGGAATACAAGCCGATACTTGGTCGCAAATGAATAAATCTGCATGTATATTGCTGAAACAAACAAGAAATATAGCGGCATAAATCATTCGTATGTACGCGCATAGAGCAATGAATCTTCCTAGAATGGTTCTGGGTAGCCAGTCTCCAATGACAGTTACATCTAACGAACCATCTTTAGTTTCACTAAAACAATGATTTGGATCGTGATGGTTTGTAACAATATTTATTTCATGGCCTTTGGATTTCAGTGCAATAGCTGCATCAACAATTAAACGTTCAGCGCCACCGATACCAAGATCTGGGTGTAGGAAAACTATTTTCATTGTTATAAACTGAGATTTAATACGGGGAAAAAAACGTCAACACTCCTTAAGTGAAATTCCGGCAAAACATGACGTTTGCTTACTTGTATACATAAACAAAACAAAGTTAATATGTTGCCACTCGGAATTAGTGATTTAGATATGACACGGATTCTGATTTAATCAGTAAAATAAATTAATAAGATTCGTTTTCAAATATTATTTATTGCTTGAATTTATAATTGAAAATTTCCCATTTTAGCAGTTTATTTTTATTTCGATAAATCGAAAAACTTTTTTTAAATTCATTTGGTAAAAATATTTTCTATAATCAATAGTTTTACGTTGAACTTCTAACCATAACTATAAATTCACGTTTGTGAATGTTTATATATTTAATTTTAATTATTTGTAAATTTTTCTAATCATTCCATTAATGACGTAACGCAGCGGAATTTGAAAGAACCAGTTGAATAAAATTACTTAAAGTGAATATCATGAACGAATCTAAAGTTCCGCTTTGACCCAAAACTGATAATTCCTTTTCGTCATCGCGGGTGGAAGCGGTAACATCGTAGATAGTTTTCCGTGTAACACATTGTGCAATAGTATATTTATTTTAAGTTAAAACCAAAACATGGGTAAAACTAATAAAGCCAATAGAACGAAAGGCAACACTAGGGTAAATAATAGTAATTTCTATCTTTATATATAATTATTTATAAACATATGATTGACCTCTTCGATTTTTTTTTCTTTTAACAAAATATGAAATATTTAGTTTATTTTTCAGCTGCTCTATTATCATGTAAAAATTACGTGCTCTCCGTTGAAAATATAATGTCAGCAATTTAATAAAAATGACAAATAATAAATATTGTAAAAAGGGAATTTGAAATAGTTTCGTATTGCTGATAAAACTGTCTTCAATTTTTTATCTAAATACAGATAAATTGAATTTCTAATTATTTAATAATTGTCTTATTTTTTTTTTGTAATTATTTAATAACAAAATTTCTTACTTCAAATTTAAGGAACGGAAGATTTCATAAAATTTCTTTGCATAAAATTTAATAGCAAATAGTTAAATTTTATAATAGCAATAGTATTTAAATAAATATTGTTACAATAAATAAATGTTATAAAATAAATATATATATATATACAATAATACATACAATAAATAAATATTGTCACAAATCAAAAATTATATAAATGTAGTTTCAAATGCACAATTTTTTTTTATCACGTATGTTACAATAGTTTTAGATATTTCAATGTAAAAATAAATGTTTCAATGTAAAATATGCCTTTTTACACTTTATGTTTTTCACATAAAAAGAATATATAACTGAAGTTCAAGTTTAAAAATTTATATATAAAAAAAAAAATTCATGCCATTAGTGAATTTATAAAATATTATAATGAGTATTAAAAAGTAATAATTCCTTTTCATGTTGTAATTGATATACAGATAGTAATTTTTATTTCCTAAAGTATCTTATAAACTTTTAGGAGGACTAATATTTTTAAAAAGTTGAGAGCTTTTTAGATCATGTATAATGTGATTTTCTTTAAAAAAATATTTGGGTGATTACATTTTTTTCTGTAATTGATTTTTAATTTATTCTTCATTTTATAAAATGATGTAAATTAAATAACATTTAATTTAATAGAAGAATATAAAAAGTGTTATAAAAAATATGCACTTTCAGAAATATTAAATACATGTATATATATGCTCTGGCAAAGTAACACCCTGATCATTTTTAATTTTTTCATGTAAAAAAAAAATCTAAAAACAGAATATTTTCCTTAAAATTTAATTTAATGCTATATTCATTTATCATAGTTATCTATAAGGTGGCTTGATGGCCAAATGACTAACGCTCGGTGCTACAGATTTGGGTTCAAGTCCCGGCAGTGCCTCAGATGTTTTTAGTGGTTCAGAATCCACTTTAAACCGTATGTCTCGGTCTAAAATATCTATAGAGCGTTGAGCACAACTCTTCTGTAAAAAAAAAAAAAAAAAAAAAAAAAAACCACCCTCCTGCATTGAAATTTGCCAGTAGGTGGATGGCCTTGGCCCACCTTGGGGCTGTTGTGCTATTGAACTATTGAAGAAGAATAAATTGTCTATAATGTTTTTTTTTTTTTTTTTTTTAGTTTTTATTATTATCAACTTTGTTTTAAAAAGTTTAATTATAAATGCACATGTTCATTGTATTTTATGAATAAGAGTCAGAAATGTGGTTGTTTTTAGCTTTGTTGCAAGTTAACGCAACATTTAGTTATAAATTTTTTTGTATTAAAGCTTCAAAATTTATTTTTAATTATCAAGAAAAAAATAATATTTATTTGTCTAAACACTACGGAAAATAAAAAATATAACTGTGAGGTTACCATATTTTTCTAAAATATTTATAATCATCTTACCACATTGTGTAAGTCATCAAAATTTGCTGATAATTCTTACAAAATAAGGGAGCAAAAAGATGATTCAACTTTGATTTCTTATTGGGAAAATGAATATTAAATTGCTTATTAATTGTGTATTATTTGAATTTAAACTTACTGTTTAGTAATAAATGCTTATGTTAGATAGTTGTATTTTATTTTTCTCTTTCTGTTTAGCCTTCCAGTAGTGGTCACAGTGCTCAACTGCTTAGTGTTGGTGGACGAGCTTTGAGTGGGTTTGTAGGTTTTGATGCACTCAATAAAGAAACAGCCAGCTATGTCCCAGTCACTGGCCAACATGCAGAAGATGCTACAGATATTACAGTCGATTCTGATTTTCGAATGGTTATGAGGAAAATGCTTAAAAGAGATGCTGTGACAAGACTAAAGGTAGAATTTTTGTATTAAAATATTTCTTTTTTCCTTAGAAATGTGATAAATATTGGATATTTGGCACTTCTGTACTTTAACAGAATTCCACTTTGTGTCAAATATAAAAATTTCCGTTATCGTAATGTAACAAGTTGATGTGTTTGATGTGCTTTTATAATAGAAAAATACTACATTTCTTCAACAAAAAAGTTAAGGGATCTTTCTTGTAGTTAAATATGATAGTTTTGTTAAATCAAGAAAAACATATTATAAAGCTTGTTATTCTATTGGCTATTATTGAAAGCTGCTTTTCATATTTTTCTTCTTAAATGAATATCTTACTCTTGTAAAGGACATATCACTTTCTAGTTTGAATAATGCTAATCTTAAGAGCATGGAGTACAAATTTCTTAGATTCTAGATTGAACAACTTAATGCAGGGCCTGATGGCCAAGTGACTAGTGCTCAGTGCCACAGGTTTCGGGTTCGAGTTCCAGCTATACAATGGATGTTTGTAGTGGTTCAGAATCCACTTTAAGCCGTCAATCCCAGTCTAATATGACTGTAGAGCATTGGGTGGAGAGCTGACAACCCTATCCCATAAAAAGTCAGACTTCTACCTACAGGTGCTCCATTACAACAGATCCTGCCCTCTCCTTTCCCTCCTTGCATGAGACCACACGGGTTCTTGGACTTGGTCTAGATGTTGCTGTCTACCAAAAGTGGGATAAGAATCAACAACAAATTAATGCAGAAAAATTGCATTTTCAAGTTCTAAATGCAGCATTCTTTATTATTTAAATATTTATATGAATCTTAAACCTCATTATGTAGTTTATTAATTATGTTTTTTAAGTGTTAGTTATGTGAATTGGGATTGGTGAATTTGAACTGAGAATTATGTTTCTAATTTGGCTCAAGGAAGCAATATTGTTGTTTTACAACTTTTTTTCCAGTGGAGTTTATAAATTGAAAATTGTCAAATATTGAGATGTAAAAAATAATTTAAGTGAATTATTTGTAAATTATTAACATTATTTTGTTTAACTGCTAAATGTTCTATATTTATTACTATTGAGTAATGTTCATTTTTTTTTTTTTTTTTTTTTTTTTTTTTTTTTAGAATTATGTAGTATGTTTTTATATGTATGCTTGTGTTATTTTAGGCTATGCAAGAATTTGGGGAACATTGTGTTGAAAAAGAAGTAGATGTTGTAAAAAATGTGTTGCCCTTTTGGCCGAGATTGTTCAACAAATTGGCTCTGGTAAGTAATTTTTTTTTTTTTGTCCTGTTAAATAACTAAATTTTGTTGTCCAAATATAGATATGTTTATCTATTTTAGAATTTATTTACAATCTTCAACTTTTCTGTTTTTATTGAATATTTTAAATAAATAGTTATATGCTCATTTCTTTTTTTCCCAGGAAAGACAATACAAAATGGTTCTTTTTTTTATTGAAAAAGATTTATTTTTAATAAATAAACATTTTTATAAAAATTTCAATAAAAACACTAAACCCTCACATATTTTTATCGATGGAAATATTTTTAAAATGTTATATTTTATATCAATAATACAAGGAGAAAACTTCAAATTAGCTAAATTAACTGTTATTTAAAAAAGTAGGTCCAGTTTTTTTTTTTTAGTAGCAAAAATTATAAAGCTGTTTGTGCTAATTTGTCAATTACAGGAAACTTCGATTATATTTACTAAATTCTTAATATCATCCTGTGGTTGAGTAAAGATTACTAATTATAAAGACTTTTTTTTTAAATTCTGTATTTTGAAATTCAAATTAAGAAGAAAATTTTCATGCATGTATTAATTTAATTGTTTTATTTTTCTGTGTGTAAAGCAATTATTTCTGTTTAGAAAATCTAGCATGAAAATGCATACTTGTTAATAGTTAAAAATGTTTGATTGTCTAGGTATATTATAGAGATAGATATTAGTCTAAAGAACATTAAAATTGTTTTCGATTATCACAATGCTATGACTTACATGATAATTTGTTTTCCTACATTTTTAATTCAAGCTTTTTATTTTTTATGCATAAAAGAACACAAATCCAAGAAGGTAATTAGAAACAGGAGCATTTTGCAGAATTAAGTGCACTACCTGCAATGCAAATTGTATAACAAAATCATCATAGCATTTGCAATAAAAACCTGATTCAAACACTCTCTCTCAAGAAAAGAAAAAAAATGATGAAATTGTTCAAGATCTTAGCACATAAGCTGTAACAAAAAAAACGGAAAATCATTAAACTAATACAAGTATCAAAATTGCATAATTGCATTGGCAGATCAGAAAAAACACAAAATATATATAAAAAAATGGAGAATGAAACATGTTGTCCAGGAAATCCATAAAACCCAAAAGAAAACTGGTAATATCAATATTTTACACAACTATGATTGCTTCCTAAAAAGCGTATTTCTGATGGTGAAGGAAGTTTGGATAAGACTTTTTGCAGTGGAACCATGCCTCATTACTGTTTTAAATTTTAAAACATTGGCACTTTTCAATAAACCTATATATAAATATTGATGAATGCTGAATAGAAATTGTAAATATTATTGATTTACGTTTCAAAAATCATTTTCATGAAAATTTTTAATTTTCAGGACTCTGACAGACGCATAAGAGAGGCCACACATCAAGCAAACAGAAAACTCCTCACCAAAGTGAAAAGAGAAATGGCTCCATATCTCAAAAATATCATGGGTGTTTGGTTGTTGGGACAGTGTGATTTATATGCACCCGCAGCAAGTGCAGCTCAAGCTATTTTTTCATCTACTTTTCCCGCGAACAAGCAGTCAGAAGCTGTAATGTTTTGTAAAAATGAAATATTTTCTGTAAGTTTGTCATCTATCAAATGTGTAAATTGAAAATATTTTTTTAAATACTCATCCACTTCATGTAGTAATTTTTAATTGCTTATTCCCTTCCCCTTGGAGAAAAAGAAAATGTTCCACCTCCTACTTTTTTTTTATTAAATTAAATGCCCTAATGTTAATGTACTTACAATTAACAAGTAAGGGTATTGATCTATTAAATAAGTATTTATTTTTTAAATTTTGAACTCTGATTTTAGAGAGAAGCTGTCAAAAGGGCAACATTAAATTACTAAACTAATGTGAAAGAAGTATAGTACTCTAAACAATAAAAGATTCTTTAGCAAAGTATATCTAAATCTTCGTCAAAGAAACATGACTCAATTCTCAATTTTCTTATGCTAAACTCAATTTTCTTATGCTGATTTATTTTGCCCTCTTTTCTATCCAGTAATACCACTGTGAAGAGGGTCTCACTACACAGTTTAAGACCACTGTATTATGCAGTTATTATTTATTTATTTTTTCTCTCTCTCTTTTTTTTTTAGTACTTCAAAGATAATCTATTTGAACAGACAGCCAAAACTATGAGCGATCCTAAGTAAGAAAAAATTTCTTTAAAATTGCTTTCCGTTTGCTATCAATAAACTATTGAAACATTTTTTCGTACTGTTTTGAATTATAAAAAGAAAATATCTATTAGATGATTAAGATATGTTTTATTATGTTATTAAATTATGTAATTTAAATGTGTTGCATTTGTTTTCAAACTGGATATTGTTTTTTAACATAATGGAATATATGCATTATTAATAGTTTCAATTAATTATTGCTAGTTATTAAAGTAATTAATTAAATCAGTATGCTGTTTGAAACACATTTTTATTTATATACACTTAAAGATCATGTATGTATAAATTTATAATGTTTATATAAACTTATATTTTAATTTAAAATATATTTTGTGGCTTATTTAAATATTGTTAGAAAGACACTATGACAAACTTAGGTAGCATTGTAATATTAATTTTCGTAATATTATATAATAAAAAGTTTTTAATGCAATTAAATTTAAAAAGCTATATTAGAATAATTATATAAAAAGTCATTAATAATTTATTAAAAGATAAATAAAAATTAAGTGCCAGTGACTAAATATTTTGAAGCAATTAAATAAAATTGATTGAATGAGGTCTGATTGCCAAGTGTCTAGAGCTCTGCTTCTTGGTACCACAGGTTTGGGTTCGAATGCCAATTGTGCAACGGATATTTGTAGTGGTTTGGAATCTACTTTAAACCGTAGGTCCCAGTCTAGTATAACTGTAGAACATTGAGCGTAGGACTGACTACCCTACCCCATAAAAAAGAAAAACTGCATCTCATGTTTCAGCATCTGCCAGTAGGCAGAAGCCATTGAAGAAGTTACCAATTAAATAAAAATATGGTATTCAATTAAAAGTTAGTAATTATTGCTATTTAATTCAATAAAAACTATTGAGTTTAATTAAATAAAAACTTATTTGAAATAATATGTCACAGCATGATTTAGAAACAAAATTTTCACTTCAAAAATGCAGTTATACTTTTATATGAATTTGCTGACAAATCATTTTATTCTTTTTTGGACTATGTCATTTCATAATTTTCGAATTTTTTGTTAATTGCATGGTTGTGTGAAAATGAATCTTTTTGCATTTATAGTGTAGCCACCCCTGAAGACATGGAAAACAAATACATTCTAGTGATATCTGCAACATTACAGGCATTAAAACTTTTCCTGAAACTTTTACCGAAAAAGGAACTCGATGAAATTCATGAGTATTTCTTTCCTATAGTTGCAGAAAATAAATTTTGGAAGTTTGCTAAACACAAAGAAGCACAAGTGAGTTCAAATTAATTTTGCATTTTATTAATTACAGAAAATATTTTATTTAAATTTCTAAAATATTATAAATTATATTTATAATAATTAAAATTTTATTATAAATTAAATAATTTTATTATTCTTATAAATTTAATAATTATTTTAATTAATAGTTATTAAATATAAAATTATTTTATAATTATAAGTAATAAAAATTTAATATAAATGTTTAATTATTCTTGTTATTATTAAAACTCCAAAAAGTATATAATTAACTATAATTTTTGTTAACCTCCTTTGCTGTTTCTATCATTCAAAAATTTCATTCTATATGTAAAATCAATGCCATGTATAGTTACTAGTTATAGTATTGATTTCTTTTATGTCTTATTTCTTTCTAAATGTCTTATAATTATATTGAATATTTTATTTATAATGAAATTATTTTAATAAATATCATGAGAAACTTTCTAAAATTAAAGTTTGAAAATTTATACAGTTTGTTATAGTATGAAATTGAAGTGCAGTGACTTTATTAATTATTTAATAGTTTTATTTTTTTTTATCTGAATTGATTCCTAAAATATTTTTTTTTTTTTTTTCTTCACTTTCAGGTATTTTGTGAAAAAAATTGTTATTAATTTAATTTATTAAATTATTATTTTAATCAAAGATTTAGGCTAAACTGTTAATAAGCTAATATAACATTAAGAATTATTAAACTTCAAAATTAAAATCTATATTTCTATTAAAAAAAAAGATTTATAGTTAAAAATTCATAATTAAAATTAAAAGTTTGGAAAATTAGCTTATAATTATAATGCATTAAAAATTTCAATAAAAATTAAGTACACAATTTTTTATATTTAATATGTCAAATTTATTGTCATATTTAAGTAAATGATGTTTATTTAATAAAAATTATTTTCTATGGATTTTTTATTATCATATTTATTTCTGTCTTAAAAATCTTATATTCTTAAGTACATTTTTAGATAATGAATGTTTTTGTTTCCCCAGATTCGTGGAGCTTGGTGTGCCTTAATAAGTTCTATGTGCCAAATAAAACCAGATATTTTTAAAGAAACAGAAAAAAAGCTAGCCACTACAGTTTTCGGCTGTTTGTCTGAAAGTGATCCCATTGTTGCTCCTCTTGTGTGGGAATCTATTCTGAGCATTGTGGTTAATTTTTCGGTAATTTCTTCCATTTACATAAAGTTATTTGGAAAAAATTTTTGAACACTTCTTGATTTTACTTATCATGTATAAACTTGTTATTAAACTTATTAACTTGTATGTATAAAAAGTTATAATATATTGCAAAAGCTTTTATGTTTGTTTAAATTAGTTGTGATTTTAAAAAATTACATTATTCAATAAAATTATGTTTCAAATATTGGCTGAGGACATTCAGGCATTGCAAATTTGGAGTAGTAATTGCAATATTTTTTTAATAGTGTTTGCTTTTATGAAATAAAAAAAACAGTTATTTTATTTTTAAGGATTGTTAGTTCTTTGGATTTCAAATATGTCTATTCCCTGATTTGCATAATATATATTTTTTTAACATGGACTTTAGAATAATTAATCCTTAAAGAGAAAAACTATTATAAACGTAAAGATTTATTACATATTTGTAAATTAATTTTTTTATTAATATAATCATTATTGTTTATTTGTTAATATTGATTTAAAATCTAAAAAAAGGGAAATCTTGTTAGTAATCAAATAAGCGTGTTAAATTATGATCATGATTAAGCTTTTAGACAAATTAGTTAGTGAATTTTATACTTCTAGTTCATTTAAAATGTATTTCTTGTACAGTTTCATATAATTATTTCATAAATGGGTTTGTTTTTCATTTCTGTTGTTTTGCGGATAACAAGTTTGCAGATACCTTTGCTAAGGCCGGATGTAACCTTCCTCAACCAGATCTCCCTATTAACTAACATAGAATTAAGAAAATTATTACAGCTAGGTTTAAGGCCAGACATCACAAATTATTCCCAACTCAGTCAGAGGAAGGGCTTGGAGTTTCTTAATGGATAATCCCTTTCCATATGATTTGCTCAGGCACGTAGGGGTAGTCAATTTCAGAATAATAACTGGACATGATTATTTTGGAAAACACCTTCACAGATTTGGACTAGCAGACTCTCCGACTTGCCCACTTTTCTGGGCTAATTCTGACATGAGTGGTAACCGCTTGAACTACTGTCCTGGACTAATTGACATAGTAGCTGTAAATACTGCGAAAGATTTTAATTATTTTATGCATGTTTCTGAACAGTATTGGGCTGCTCGTCATAGACTGTTGGCAGCCAGTCTATTGGCCTGGGTTTGGTGTAGGTTAAAGAAATGTTTTTCATTTAGATTTCATTTAAACTGAAATAAATTAATTTAATTAAATAACTTAAAAATTTACACATCTCCTACAGTCATTTACATGTTTTGTGTATTTGTTTCCAGCTGCTATTATTCATCTATTATTGTATAAAATAAAGTTTTCATTACATTAAATTAATAAGACTGAATTACTAATTGAATTTATTAAACAATGTTCAATTGTATTATGAAATAGGCCGTTTTAACTAAGTTGTAAGCTAGCAGAATAATTATATTTTTTTTATTCAAGTGATATTTATACCTTTCTTTTTTTTTTTTTCCAGAATTGTTGGGAAGATATAAATATTCATAAGGTAGTTCTTCCACAGTTATGGTCTCTGTTAAAGGCAGGTGGAAAAGGGAATGCTCGTATCCTTTATCCATGTTTATTGCCATTTTTAAGTAAACTTCCCAAAGAGGTGGTGGAATCGGAAAATTTTCTTTCAGAATTTTTCTCTTGCTTGAAACAAAGGTAATTTTTTAAAAAAATTTTGTTTAAATAATATGGTTATTTTTAGGATCTAATTATATTTTCAGTTGTTTGCTTTTCTAAGTTATCTTTTTTAAGAAATTTGAAATAATATTGTAATTGTCATTATGATAAATTTATGTTATATATCTAAAATTAAAGCATTTTTAATTAAGTATGTCTTATAATTAAGTGCCCTGAAGATTAAATAAGGCTATAATCCCTATTATATTTTCTGATTTTTTTTGTGAATATTAAATAAGACTATAATCTGACTTCTATTTCTTATATTTATGCTATAAATTAAAAATATAATTTGCATTTATTAATTTTAGTTTGTTTTAACATTTTAATAAATGTAGTTCTTATAAATGTTTTTTTTATTACAATATTTGAGAAATATAGAATTAGCATTGATGCATTGAAGTGAAAAATTTCTATTAAGTATTGCAGCTTTAATTTAAATAACAAATTTGTTTATGAATGTGTCTTCCTTTTTGTCAATTGATTATGGAAATGTTAAACATCATTTTAAAAAACTTTCAAATAAAGTGTTAAAAAGAATAACATTCTCTGAAAATTCAGTTTATCTGTAAATAAAAACATATTAAAATGTATGATAATGCCTATTGATAAATTAATTAGTTTTGCCATTAATTAGGGAGACAATCAGTTTAGTAATTTAACAATGCTTTAATATTTAATATTACAGATATCATATGTAAATAATTTTTGTGTTTTATAAATTGCTTAATTCATTTAATAATGTGCTTAGATTAGTATAATTATGACGGCAAATTGAATCAACTTTTTTTCTTTTAATCATTAATAAAATTTCACATGAAAAATTTTTCTGTGTTAAAAATTTATTTATTTATTTATTTTTTAGTTATATTAGCTTGAATACATTGCAAAATAAATAGATAAAAAAATTTTAATGTGTTAAATATCTACATGAAAATATTTTCATTTTTCAGTCTTTTGTTAGAATCAGTGAAATCATCGACAATTGAATGTGATGCCATTTTAGCAACTTTCTTCGAGAGCCTCCAGTTCATGTGCTGGAGTCGTTTAGGTAAAGAAAAAGCTGGTCAAGAATTTCTGCACAAAATTCTTATGAATGAAGTAAGATATGTATTTTATTAAGTTTGTTTGTTCATGCAAAATCATATATTATTTCGAGTTGATTTTGTAGGTCTCCAATTTAATTGTAATTTGTTTTTTATTGTATTAATTACTGAAATTATAAATGTGCTTTAGTTGAATCAATATTAAAACTGTAGAAGACATTTACTCCTCTGTTTGTCAGCCCATGAACTTGCATAGATAATTGATTACTTTTTAAAGACCATTAATTTCATGGGATTGACAATGGGTCATTTGCTGCAAGTCAATTTTTTAAGAACATCCCTAGGGAGTCAATATTTTATCCCTACTCCTAACTTGATTCTGTTTTTGTATTTGATCTTTACTAATAGATTTTAAAAATTCAAGTAAGCTGAATGACTTTTATTAAATTCATATATCTATAAAAGTAGTTTTTTTCGTGAAATATTTCTTACAATTTTAAATGTGTAGTATTTGCACTCATTTAAATGGATGTAAAAAGAATTTGTGAAATAAGCTCAGTAACTTATATTAAATCCATATATCTGTAAAAGTAATTTTTCATAACAGTATCTCATATAACTTTAAATGTGTAGTATTTGCACTCACTTAAAAAGACATTCTTGTACTCTTAATTTTACTTTACAAAAAATATATATAACTTTTAAAAATAACAGTTGCAGAATTAATAGGTATTGAAATGTCATAAAATAGCATAAGGCAAGCAAAAGAAAATTATATGGTTTAAGCACAAAGCTGCTATATTTGTAATACAGTAAATTCTTTTTTGTTATCAATAATGTAATAGCTCCTAAAAAATTTTCTATATTCTTTCTGTTAATCCAATATATCTTCTTATGAACCTCAGTGCTGACAGAGTCTTTCTACACTCACATTGGTTTTCTGTTAAAGCCATGTTTGTCTTTGATGCTGGTTATATTATTGAAGGATTTTTTGAATCTCCTCCATTTATTTTAACATTAATTTCTAGAATTTTTTTTTTTTTTGGGGGGGTGTATATAAAACAGGAGTATTTACTCTGTTTTATTTTTCTCAGCAATTATTTTTATGGGAGTTTGATCCATAAACCAACTCCTACTGATTGAACCTTGTTAAGGGATTTTCCAGGCTACTGTTTTTCACCATTAAAGCTGTCAATTTCACTCACATGCCAAGAAAAAAAGAAAAATAAATGAAAGCTTTTTGTAAATAGCAGCCTATTAAATAGCCATTTCAAAGGGGCTTTACGTAATTAATATAATTTGAATATATTTCTAAAGATAATGAATCAGTCAAATAAAAGATTTTTAATTTTTTTTTGAAATAAAAATACATTTAAAAACAAAGTTAATATACAATTAATTGTACAATACATTGATATAAATATAGGAAGATTTTGAACCTGGGAGTAATTAATGTTTATGTCATGGATTTTCTTATTTTGCTGTCATTTTTACTCCTTCTTTTTAATTATAATTTATTTTAATTTTAATTTTTCAGGTGATACCACTATTAGAACCCTTCTTTTTTTTGAAAGTAATGAGTCATCTTGCTGTATCCAAGTTGTATACATGTATGGGGATTACCAAAGAAAAGGAATGGAATATAAATGGCAATCAAACGAAAAATATCACAGTTGCTTTTAAAACATTTCACGCATTTTGGGAACAAATATTTCTCATTACTTGCAAAATTCTCTCGAAAGAAGAAAGTGTGTCAATGCCCTTAGTTTATTTATCATTCTTCTATACTAGCATTCTGCAGCCAGCCGACTGCTCCGTTAAGCAACAGAAACGAACTGTTCGATTTGAAGACGACAATCGAGATAAATCTTCTGAAAAAGAAAAATCTTCAGAGAAGCCTTTAAGCAATGAATCGACAGTTGAGGTTATAGATAAAAAGTCCCAAACATTTCATTACATTTTTAAAAGTTTGTGAAATCCCTGTCAAAAATTGATGAAAATTTTAACGAAGGTTGCTTGAGATTGTTTTCAGAATTGCTAGTGTGCGGCAAGTCAAGATTTGATAATTGAGCTTATGGCAATTCTTTCCAAGACGAGGAATTTCGATCCAGGTTCTGCATACGATTTCTTCGAAAAAGTTATTGTGAAATGGCTCAAGAAAGTTTCAAATGACCAAGAACATTTAACATGTATCTTTAATATTATATTCATTGTTTGTTCCTATGTACCTGAGGTTGAAGTTAGGAAAATTTTCAATTGCTGCTGTGAAGTAAGTACTAAATTCATTTAAAGTTTAATGTTCATTTTTTAAAATTGAGTAATATTAGTTAATTATAGCTTAGGAATTTCAATTCAATTTATATCAAAATTAAAGTCCAGTACAGCAATGCATG